>JAGYIB010000068.1:0-17691 GCA_024244615.1 Ascosphaera pollenicola | reverse complement strand
GGAAGTGTACAGACCGCTCGGGGGGAGGGGGGAGGGGCAGCAAGACGGTCCGGAGACTGCAGCAATACTGTGGAAGTGCTGGATATGCTCAAAACGCTTGTACTGACCTTGCAGCTGCTGTGGTGGTGGAGGTTGACATGGGCGTTGTGAGGCCGCATCTACATATCGTGTGAGGCGTTGAAAGATATGCCACCCACCCGATTTTCAGGTTTTGCGCTTTTTTGTAATTATCTCAGCTTAGAACTGTAGGGGGAAGCTGTAAAGAAACAATCAAATACTTCTGAGTCTCACAAGCAATTGATCTTCTTTTGAAAGCGCTTCATTAGCTGGTTCTTTGGTGGTTATCCCATCAATTCTGCTGATCTAGGCCATTAGGGGTGAAAGATATGGCACCCCCTAATAAAAATTGGAGAAAGAAGTCCAGACGGCAGAACGCTGCGCGTTCCGCTTACAAAACAATTTTGTGCGGATAAAAAACGGTACGTACGCGCAGTTAACAGTTCTGCCGTCTGGATTCATCGAGATAACCTTTCACGCACACGATGAGAAGAATTTCTGAGCACGAACGCGCCGTAGTGCATTCTTGACCACGACATCTACTCTCGTCTGGGAATTGCTATCTCATTGCGCATCGCTTGCTAACTGTCATCGCAGTGTGGCACATCGCTCTTCTTCTCTGTCTTGCCGCCATTCGACTCGCCAGCCTTGTTCATACCTCCTCATATCGTGTTGCCGCCTGCTATCAGGATAGCTATCAGCTACTAGCACACGGCTGATCAAGAGCTCCCAGAGCTACTGCTACTCTCCTATATAGCTTGCGCAACTTCGGCAAAAATGACCATAGTATCGTTTCGCTCACTGCCACCGTCTCGCGACTCAGTCGACCACTCTGTTCGCCAACAACCCAAGCCAGCTCCAAATGTATTTCCAGCCAACGACCGACCTCCATTCCTCGAACCAACACCCGTGAACAGCGATGGATGGGAACAGAGCAAGTCAGACCCCGAGGGGAGCGCGATTGTGATTGACAATGGTGCGCATCAGCCTTCAGCTTATACATCATGAGAGCATAGCCGTATATACTGACGGTTCTGCTCGTGCAGGATCCCACATCCTCAAAGCAGGCTGGTCCTTCCAATCAGTTCCACAACTCCAAATCCCTCCCGTAATGTCGCGGTATCGCGATCGCAAAGCAAATCGCATGTCCAAATTCATAGGCTACGACGCTTACACCGACGCCACCATTCGAGGACAGATCCGGGTTGCTACCGACTCGGGTTCGAGTATCATAGGAAATTGGGATGTGATGGAGGGCGTTCTCGACTACGTGTTCTTGAAAATGGGCATTGACGCAGATGGGAGCATAGGTGGCATTGGACGCCCGGTAGTTATGACGGAGCCGGTTGCAAATTTGGGGTACTGTCGGAGGAGTGAGTGATGCCTTCTTCTGTTTTTAGATTGCTCCGTCTCGCAGAGGCCTTCTAATGCTAACCGAACATACAGTGATGAACGAAATTCTGTTCGAGTGTTATTCTGCGCCATCAGTCACATACGGCATCGACTCCCTTTTTTCGTACCGACAAAATCGCGGTTCATCAGGGCTAGTTCTCTCCTCATCGCATTCATCAACACACCTAATACCTCTTTACAACTCAAGGCCAATCCTGTCGATGTCATCCCGGCTAAACTGGGGTGGCGCGCAAGCTTCGGAGTTTCTCATGAAGCTCCTCAAACTAAAATACCCTTCGTTCCCGGACAAAGTGACAGATATTGCCGCTCAAAATATGGTGCGAGACCATTGCTACGTCTCGAGAAATTATGATGAAGAATTGGGTGATTGCCTGAATTGGGAGGGACTAGAAGAAAGAGACAGAGTGATCCAGTACCCTTATACTGAGCCAGTCATTGTCGAGAAGTCAGCCGAGGAACTTGCCCGAATTGCAGAACGGAAGAGAGAGAGTGGCCGCCGTCTCCAGGAACAAGCCGCCAAAATGCGCCTCGAAAAGCTCCTCAAGAAGGAGCAGGAGTTAGAGTACTACAAGGACTTACAGGCTTCCTTACAAAACATTACCAAAAAGGAGATCAAACGAATACTCGACTCAGAAGACTTCAAGGATGAAGCGGCCCTCGACAGAACAATCCGCGAACTCGAAAGGTCGATCAAAAGAAGTCGGAATCGAGATCTAGGAAACGAAGAAAATGATGACGAGGAACCTACTTTCCCCCTCCTCGACATCCCAGACGAAGAACTCGACGAAGCTGGCCTTCGCGACAAACGACACCAACGTCTAATGAAATCCAACTTTGACGCCCGACAACGCGCCAAAACCGAAAAGGAAATCGAGAAATCCAGGCTCGCAGAAGAAGAACGTCGTGATCGTGAAAAGCGAGAGAACGAACTTGAAGATTGGATCAAAGAACGACGGACTGCAAGGAGTGCATTGATACAGAAAATGAAGGAGAGGGAACGTCTTAAGGCTGATTTGGGCAATCGTAAATCCCTCGCGAGCCAAATGCGGATGAAGACCCTAGCAAATCTGGCCTCCGACGGTCCAAGGAAAAGGAGGCGAACAGGCGGCCCGTCCGGTGGTGGAGGCGATGAAGACGATTTCGGCGCCAACGACGAAGATTGGGGCGTCTATCGCACTGTTGCGACAGGCGCCGATGCAAGTGAGGATGAGGAGGAAGAGGATCTGGATGCACAGCTTAAATCACTTGAAAAGGAGCTACTAGATTACGATCCCAACTTCACTGAGAACGATACGCTCGCCGCGCAAAATGACTGGACGAAGTCGCTAACACATGTATTTCTGCGGGGGCCCTGGCCGTTGCAAGGGGAGGGCGGTACTTCGCTGACAGCAAGAGAGTCACATCAGTTGCACCTCAATGTTGAACGTATCCGTGTCCCAGAAGTTATATTCCAGCCTATGGCGATAGCTGGTCTCGATCAGGCTGGCATTGTTGAGATCGCGCAGGATATATTACTCCAGCGCGTCGCGAATGACCCTGCTGCGCAAGCCGCTTTGCTGAAGGATGTCTTCATCACAGGTGGAAATACAATGTTCAAGGGATTCAAGGAACGTTTTGAAACTGATCTCCGGGCCGTTCTGCCGTCTGATTCAGGACTGAAAGTCAGATATGCCGCGGATCCGATATTAGATGCTTGGAGGGGTGCTGCATCGTGGGCTAAGGGGCTGGGGAGAGTCGGACTGAAGAAAGTCAGTGTCTCGCGGGAGGAGTACAATGAAATGGGAAGCGAGTACATGAAAGACCATGGGCTGGGGAATGCAATGTAACAGGCTGTTGTGCTTGCTATGTTGTATAACATCAAGATATCAAGAATCCTATACTTTCAACATGTCTCTACGGAGTACATATGTACTCTGTACTGTACCATCACTCAATGCGATACTCATTGACCCTGCAGCCATTGATCGCGAACGCGTCGCGTCGACCTGGTGATGCCATTCGTCGGTGCGACTTGCGCGACTCGCCCAGCGGGTCAAGCATGCATCTTTTACGTACTGTCCGAATGTCTTCGGGCCATTGGCTATACGTACGAATTTGGGTGGTTTGCTCGTCTACCCTGAGCCTGGAAAATATGGAGAAGAGCTGTCTATTTTCTGTTGAAGCAGCCGAATAACAAGGGAGATCCGCCCCTTGACGCTTGGTTCAACCTCAAGCCTAGATCAAAACGCTCTGGCCCCTCCTATGCGCATACACAGCCCTTCCTGACTAATCCTAATCCAGCGGCTGATTAATAAGCCTTATTCCCATGTACGGACTAGCGTATATTGGCCTGAAATGATCACAGAAAAAAAAACAGTCGACTAGGATGAGGCTTTCGTCGAGTTCAACTGAGTATTCAAGAAGACGAGGACATCCTGCATAGCAATTCAGCGCAACGGAAGCACAGCACTCTTCTCTTGCCGGTATATGCGACACAAGCGAGTAAGCCGTTCTGGTTGTTGTGCTGCAGACGGGCGGAATTATTTTGTTCGCGGCTTCTGCTGACTGTTCGCTCTTGTCTTGTTCTTCACAGGCAAGATTAAATAACACATT
This sequence comes from Ascosphaera pollenicola, assembly GCA_024244615.1. NCBI lineage: Eukaryota > Fungi > Ascomycota > Eurotiomycetes > Onygenales > Ascosphaeraceae > Ascosphaera > Ascosphaera pollenicola. The sequence goes on along the minus strand of JAGYIB010000068.1, from coordinate 13,629 downwards.
ACTCATCCGCCGAAGCGTCATCGAGGCATCAAGGTATCTTGGATAGCCGTTAAGGAGCGACTGGGAAAAGGGGCGAGATACACACGGCTTTCTAGTGCTATTGCAAATCATCCTTACTTCAGCATTAATAATTCCAAGATGGCCCAGGTTTGTCTTAGTCGTCGTTGACCAAATCATAGTCAAGCTTACTGGACAATTTGATGCTGACCGTTCACTTTTGCAGGACAATGATCAGCGTGAGTTTACTCCTCATCACTTGGTTTTTCATGCATGGATATCATGAGGAAACTGTGTATCGCCTTTTCTTTACGCCTGCGATGGGTAAAGATCTGTGCTACTTCCTTGTTCAGGCTTCAGGGTCAACGAGACGTTCCTTCTTGGTCGTTGGATCGAACAACTGCGCCATCGCACCTTCCTTTCGGCGTGTTTTGTCTCGGGTCATCAAGATCTCAGCGGCTGACACATTCTTCTGTCACATCACTCTCGCGCGCCGTTCTGGAGTATCGAGCGTTTTACGGAAGTTACGTATTACGTTATTCTCCATGATACGATTGGGAACCCCAGAATAGCACGGAGAGTGATCAGTGGTGGAAGAGATATATCTAGTCCTTCGCGAACAATTGATGGCTGCACAGTCGCAACATCAACAACTTCAGACACAGCAGCAGCCGCAGGCACAGACACAAGCACAAGCGCAACCACTGCAGCACCAGCATCAGCAGGTGATGCCGCAGGAGAGGGACCAAGCTGATCAATCGCCGCATCAGGCTTTATCTACCCCTGACATTGAACACCAGCATCACATAAGTACGCAGCAGTCTGAACAGCAACCTCAATCGCAATCCCAAAGTCATCCTCAATCTCAACCGCAGCACCTCCCTACACCATTGAATAACCGGCAGCAGCACGCTATAGGTATGATACCGTGTTCCGGATTGGACGCATCAGCGCATATGAGGATTGGACACTCATTCGTTCTCTCTCCTTACCCAGGACCTCATCATCAAACCACAATCACCAACATTGATCCCGCAATGCAAGCAGCAGCAGCCGCTGCTGCCGCGGCCGGCCACCTCCAACATCATCAGCAACAGCCTCAACAACCTCAGCATGTTCATAACAATACAGCTGTGACATCTCCTTCTGTTGCTCCCTCTGGCAGCAATGGGACTTCAGGCACCCCTAATACACCTTACCAACAACCACACCATCATCAAAATATGTCACAAGGACAGGCCATTCCTCAGCAGCAACCCCAACAGCAGCAGCAGCAGCACCATCACCATTTCGCAACTGTCCCTCCTCCCGTGCCGAACCCCATTCAGCATACCCACACTTCTGTGGGTGTACAGGCCCAAACTGCGCAGCAGATGGCTATGCAAGGGATGCAGGGGCTTCAGCAACAACCCAATCCTCAAACTCCGCAACAGCAGCAGCAATCACCGCAGGCAGCTGTGCCAATGGCAGTGGGTGCTCCTCCACACCAGGCGGGACATACGCATGTCATTCATGCTGATTCGGCGGCGGCACAACTTCAGGCCGCTGCTGAAGCCAGGCGATATGGTAAAAGGGAGCTATCTACGTCAAGAAGGGCCGAGCAAAATAGGAATGCTCAGGTATGTTTGTTCTCCCCAATACCTAGTAGTTTTGATTTGTTATCACGTCACGTCAGAGGTAAAGGCCTAACTTATGAGATGATTTCAGCGCGCCTTCCGTCAAAGAAAGGAGATGCATATCCGTGAACTAGAACAGCAGGTGGCGGCATATGAGACGATGAAAAAGAACTACAAGGCCTTACAGGAAGAGAATTATCAATTGCGGGAATACATCATTTCTCTACAATCCCGTCTTCTTGATGCTCACAGTGAAGTTCCAGAAATGCCAAATGCAATGAAAAACCCCCTCACCGCACCCCCAGAGTCACTTTTACCCAATGGGCCAGGTAGCACTGGCACAATTACTTCTACAGCACCTGCTACTGGTCCTGTTCATGCGCCTCACCCTCCACCGGCATCGCTCGCAGGAGCAAATGCCCACCATCCCCACACCAGTCCTAGCAGTCTTGGTGCTCAGTTAGCTCAGACTCATGTTCATGCTCAAGCTCAGCATGCACACGCACAACAAGCTCACGCACATGCTCAGCAGGCTCAGCATCAAGCATTGCAGGCGACACAACAACACGCGCAGCAGCAGCAACAGCAGCAGCAACAGCAACAGCAGCAGCATCACCAACAACACCCTCACAACCCCCCGCACAATTCGCCGTTGAGCGCGGTGCATTCCCCCGCCATGCCGCATGGGCTGCTTGCTGTGCACACCCCTCCTCCCCCACCATCCGCTTCTTTGGCCAGTGTTGGAGTCCCACAGGGTCATCCTGTAACTGCATCCGGATCTGCGTCTGCACCGGCTGTAGCAAATGATGCGAGCGCACTGAACAGAATTGCCGTTGCTGGGCTAAGAAGACAAACCCAGACGCCTGGAAGTGTGCATCATGGGCAGGAGGGAGGGCATACATCGGCTCAGGGACAAGGGCCGGCTATCAATGATTATAGTGCTGGCCCTAACGGAGAGATGGACCAGACTGAGTGAAGAAAACGGCGGCTTTCGTCGTGTGATCATCTTTGTTCGCCAACCTTGTTTTCCGGGTACCCGTCTTGGTATCTACTTTTCCGCCTTCGCGGCGGAATGTTTGGTCTCTTCTTATGCCTCTGTAAGAAATGCGTATCTAGCAACGTTCATCTTCCCCCTAATAACATGATTCCTTTTCGAGATGCAAACCCCCAGACAATCCATGATAATGTGTTTTTTGTTTTTTTTGGTTGTAGAAACGGTGTCAACAGCTTGAGTGACGTTATCTTCTCTATCGCCTGCATCTACGACATCTAACGATCATCTTCAGCATCTTCATTCCATCCTTTTGCAACGCCCGTCGCAAAGACCAGCTCTTTCGCATTCGCATCATCACCGGAAACAATTTTGTATGCCGCGGACACCTTGTCCGCTTAGGTGGAATTGCCGTCTATCGTTTTACTCGTCTCAATGAAAAAGCTGGTACATAAGTGCCCGCCTCCTTCATTTGCTTGCTTTTCTTCGCCCCTTTTCTCCTGTCCCTTCGCCAATTTCGAAAAGGATACAGATCTATCAGGCGTCGCATCCTCTTGAGCGAAAGCACACGGATGCTAATACCGAGACAGGGGGCAGACCGGGTTGAAGTGGGTAGGTATGACCAGCCTTCATATCCGTACTTGTGGTCCAATCCCTATTTGCAGGAATAAGGGACTCATGAGAAGACGTCAGCGGCGTCTACTGAGGCTCCTCCGTTGCCCCTTTTTCGTCTCGGCAGCTGTCTTTTTCATCTCCTCCGCCGAGTTTGACATACGAGGGCTGTCGAGCAGCTGCTCGAAACCTCAAGCACCGGGGGACGGACAGGACAACGGACAGTACAATCCCACCTGGCTTCCTCAGGAGATGGCCTAGACGGGCATGAAGCAAGAGACTGCCTGGTACCCGGACCCAAGCTCCAGTCTGTCTAGCGAAGTTAGAGCCAAAGCCAAAGCCAAAGCTGGAGTCAACGGTGCAACATGCGCGCGTGCCTTGTTTGTGTCCTGGAAAGAGCACCCATCCCAGCATGAGCAATGCTCCCTACATTGCTAGTGCCATGCTATCGCTGTTTGAAGATCTGCCACGATTTAGTAGGCACAGGCACAGGAAACAAGACGACGCCGTCAAGCTGTGCTACCCTTTTCTCTGTAGGGCGAGGATTAGCTCTATACAGCTTGGTTCTGACCACCGACCAGGCCCTGCCGCTAAACCCAGCCGAATTGCTCTTAGTGAGCGGGGAAGGGAACCAGGGCTATCCACCTCAGCAGTGCAAGCAGCGAAACAGCGAGCAGCAAGCTGGTCAAGCAGGTGGGGTGGCATAGGGACAGGTTTCTTGTTTTTCTACGTTGTCTCCGATAACGATCCTTCTGTGACACGGAGCTCTTCTGTACGTCCTTTCTTTTTCCTTTGCGCTCTCTTCATCCTCTCCGTTTCCCGCTCTTCTGCTGTTCCTGTTTCCAAGTCCCTTCAAATATCCACCTCTTCTCTCGAAGCTTGTTGAGTTCTTGACGCCGAGAGAAGCGAGCCTTCTGACGGAGTTCGACCAGTGCTCTTGCGTCAACCGCCCGTCACTGATCGCATCTGCATACATATCCGTGCTAAGGACCGCCTTGCTTATCCTGGTCTGTTTTGGCTTGTGATTGATTTGCTGCTTGTCATTTCAATCACATTTGCAGCGCCAATTGGCGGGCTTCTTTACCGTGTTTGTATGCCACCACATACCCCATCTACATACATCATACACAGCGGCCATCCCTACGGAGAACCTTGTCTCTTCGGGGCGAATGTGCTCCCCCAATGATCGTCCCAAAATCGTTGTTCGGCCTATTTGGTTAGAACGGGCATTGACAGGGGGGTTGGCCATTTTTACCTTGTCCCTCCATGCTCTTCTCTTTCTCTCCCCCCCGCTTTAAATGTCGCTTATGACATGTTCCTGACAACGACTTTCGTGACAGTTCATAGTTAACTCGCTTTGATCACGCGGATCCGGAATAGGACTACTTTTTACGACGTTCATGATCGACTGAGGTCGGAAACAGCTGAACCGGATCAGAAATTTCCTCAGATTCCTCTTTTCCGTCTCCCTTTCCCGATAACATACAGGAGTACGTGAATATTGAGCTTTCCGCTATGCTTTGACAAACACTTTTATCATGCTTGCTTTGGGCACGCTTTTCCTTCCATGAGCGATACTGCACTCTTGGCATCGGCAACAGCTTGACACGCATACTTCGCCTTTAGATTAGAGGCTGTCAATAATTATCAGCCTCAGTGTCCGCAAGAAGCTTGCTGTGTATCACTGCTGAGCAGAAACACTTGGCGCAGGTCCTGGAATAGTTTACAAAGGTACTTGCAGCCCTGGTTCATGTTTACTGTCGTACTCCGTCCGCAACGGTTGCGCTTGGAAGTCTCATTTTCTTATCCATACTGACTGGATGTACAACGGTGTAGGAGCATTTGAAGATTCTAACGAAGTCTCCGGATCTAAATCGTCTTTCACACGTTCCTTCCCTTTCATCTTTCTCTTGAAATTTGAGTCGCACACCCATCGAGATTTACTGCTTTCGACCGCATCGGTCCGCACCGCATCAACATTCAAACTCAGTTGTTTCTACGAGGAGCCTGACCAACTCGAATCCCTGCCTTCATATCAATCGGTCAATGCTTTGAACTGTTTTCAAATTGGTTGAAGCTGGAAGCTGCCTCGCATCATTAGTCAGAACAGCTGAAGTCGGTAGATTGTCCTAGATTGCCGTCCTGGCGCTGATTTCGCAATTCTCAATTGATTCCATAATTCAATTCAAAATGTCGCTGCCGACTCACGAACAACCCAGACAACCACCGGCGGATCTGATGGAGAACGTTGAGGCCGTCGATGTCAGCTGGTTACATCATTCTAGCAAAGGTGTGTCTTCATCGCCGAAAGACTATACTTCGTCATTCCAGCAGTGGCAAAAACAACAAATCAGACATCCTTGCCTAGAATGAAATTATTGCTAACGCCTGTTCATAGTTGACGCATTGACACGAACGAGGTCTGCCTCTTCAGCAGCACCGCCACAGCATCTTCAGCAGCTTGCTCAGCAACCAGCTGTCACCTCTTCCGGGAGAAGAGCATCTGCACAATGCAACAGCTTACCTGTTCCTACATCAAATAAATCATCCGCGTCCTTGTCACTACCAACAGCACAAGACCGTAAAGAGGAAGAGCATCACCATCATCATCATCACCAGCACCAGCATCATACTCAAGGGGGCTTGCTTCCCAAACGCGCAGCGGTAGCTGCTCCAGTCCCCACGAACACATCAGCATCTGCACAATCACACTCATCTACAAGTCCACATAGTAACAATAATAGTATTGATGTCCCTTTGATCAATGCACATCCTCCATCTGCGACATCAAGCCCCACGCCATCATCGCGAATTTCGCCGCCACCGACAACACTGTCGAACACTGGCTTCACAAGAGCTGCCAACTCTTCATCTTCAACATCGCCAAAGCCCGTGGCAGCGAAAAGCGGGAGACGCGGTTCGTGGATCTCAAGCATATCGTCGAAGTTCTCATCAGGAACAACACCACCAGACACTCATTCCATCAAGAAGGAAGAGAAGGAGCCACGAGGAGGCTTACGGGGGCTTAGCCTGGGTAGAGATAGAAAAAAATCAGAACAGGATGACAGACATGTTGAGGTGGCCCGGTCAATTAGACGCGGCAGTTCCTCTGAGTCCGGGACAGGAAATAACGACTCACATAGCACATCGTCTTTGGCCAGTGACGCTCGAGTTAATGACGCAACTGCTTCGTTAAAAGCGGAAGTTGCATTGAACCCATTCTCAGCATGGGGTGGATTTGGCGAGGAAGTTGAAATTCATCCACCAGCAGGCCCGAAAGACAAAGAGACGAAAGATAACACGAACGCAAATGCTCACCTGTCTTCCGACCCTCAGCCAGTCATCAATAGGGGAAACTCCCCCCAAAGACAGTCTGGGTTCTTTCGAAATGCATTTAGAAAGCTATCAGCTCCTCAGTTCAGCAGCTCCAATCCCGAGTCTGCAGCCGCCCCTCAATTGGTTCCTTCTCCGCAGAGGAGAGTTATGAATGTGGACCGCGAAAGGGATCGTGTACTTGTTCCTGAGTTAAAGATGGCGAGATTACGCCGGGTTGCATTTTGTGTTGACGTTGAGATCGCGGGGATCTCGGCTAAGGAGGAGTGCGAAGGGGATTCGCAGAGCTCTTTGCCCAAAGACAAGCAATTTACGGTCGGCAAGGCGATGAAGGAATCAGAGGGAGCGTCTTTGAAGGCACATCCTGATGCCAGCGAAAAAACGGCTGACAATATTGCCTCTGAAGTCAAGGAGAAGGAAGATGAGAAGACGGGTGACAAACATCCCGGAAGAGTCAATGGCAAGGACAAAGACAAGGAAAGAGATAAGAGTAAAGGAGAAAAGCCTCACACGAAGAAGCAGGAGAAAAAGAAGCGTTCAGAGGAGGAGCGCAAGGAACGCAAGGAAAGGAAACATCGCCAGGCCGAAATGAACGGAACAATCCCCTTGCAATTTGTTCGAGATGCTCTAACCTCTGCACCTCATGCCCGCCGAGATGATCAGCCTACGACTGATCCTGTACGGATTTATCGGAGATGTTGTTCGCTTCGGGAGACTGGTGTCCTAAAGCGCATCGTTGCAGAGATCTCGGCTTCTTCATCAAGACTTGCCGATGAGCCCGGGACAGTCGCTTTCTTAGATCTCACTGGGTTCAAGATGAAGACTGAAGACTTGATCACGTTTAGCGACTGGCTTGCCGTTGTTCCTGTGAGAAAGCTGATTCTCCAGGATTGCGGGCTGACTGATGAGACATTGAGAATGATACTCTCAGCTCTTCTAGCAACTAAGCCCATGAACGATGTCTATCAAAGACGGGCTCCTGCAGCTGGCGGCATGTCTAGGAAAGCCATGCAGGAGCGATTTGGTGGTATACAAAAGTTGATTCTCAATGACAATCGGGGCATTGGAGTAGAAGGATGGAGGTCTATCTCCCTCTTCATCCACATGTCAAGGACGTTAGTTGGCATCGATCTATCAGGCATACCATTCCCGTCACGCCTCCAAACCAAACAAGATTGCACGGAGGTAGCGAAGATTTTCTCGTGCTCTCTGCAAACAAGGCTTGCTGGCGATCATCTGATGGAGCTTGTGCTGAGTGAATGTAATCTGTCTACTGAGGATGTCAGTGCAGTATGTGAAGCCGCTAGGCTCGTTGGCTTAAGACGATTGGGATTGGCAAATAATAATCTTTCAAGGCAAGCTCTCAAGGCCGTCGTCTCATATTATCTCGCCGGCAATTGTGAGGGTCTTGATCTTGGAGGAAATGACTTGTCTTTGGAGGAAGAAACCGACCCAGATTCACCGGATCCCCTTGATGCATATGAGAGCTCTGCCGAATTGCTGTCGTCTACCATAACGTCAGCCCATTCGTTGAATGCTCTGAGTCTGGCAGATTGCCATTTGACTCCAAAAATGCTAGACCCATTATTGCGTGCACTGGCTACCTTGCCCAGTTTTAAATTCATTGACCTTTCACACAATCGCGCTCTCTTCTCAGAAACACCAAGGTCAACTGATGGTGACGAGAACATGCGGCCGGGTCCACATACCCGACATCACGGCAAGACCAAGCACGATGCTGTCACAATTTTGAGGAAGTATCTTCCCCGCATGCACGACCTCCGCAGGATACATCTTGTTGATGTTTCCCTTTCGCCTGATGCAGCAATTGCGCTGGCGGAAATATTGCCTGATTGTCCTCGAATGTGTCACATCAACATCCTTGAGAATGCCGAGATAGCCGGACTGACGGCGGCCGACAAGGCCAATGATGAATCTTGTCAGGAGAGCGCCTGCGCTCTCTACGCCAGCCTGATGACCGCCGTGCGCATCTCAAACAGCCTCTTCGCGATTGATATCGAGGTGCCCAGTGTGGAATCAAATGAAGTCGTCAAGGCCCTTGCGGAACAGATTGTCGCATACTCACTCTGGAATTTGGAGCGTACTGACTTGGTTGACAATGTCGTACCTCAACCGAGTGCAGAGGTGTCTCCGGGATCCTTGGTCACGGAAGTGAATACAAAGAAGAACGTTCCAATTCCTGATGTCTTGCTGCATATTGTGGGAGCCGGTGATGATGACATCGGTGCTGAGGAGATAGAGCCCCCACCTAATGAGGACTACGTCATAACTGGGACCGGTGTTGTCAAAGCACTTGGTGTCTTTCTCGGCAATTTGGATCACAGACGCAGTCGCAGTATCTCGCGTCGACCTCTGCACAGGCGCGGTATCAGCAGCACCAGTGTTGCCAATTCTATCACAGGATCTGCAATCTCGGGTCCTGCAGCCAACCGCATGGATTCACCCGTTCCCAGCGGATTATCAACGCCACAGAGGAGACTCAGTGGTAAAGAAGACATGGCTGCCTCTACGCCGAAGCACAGACAGAAAGAGGCCAAAAACATGTCCAAAAATTTACTAAGCAGTGCCAGAACAATTCGGTCAAGACTACAAATTGCTTTAGTGAGAGTTGATCAAGCTGGTGATGATGCAACTTACCGTCGACTGCTTTTCTTGGACAGTACACTTGAGCGGATGATTAGGCGCTTTGAGGACGAATTCCCGGATTGTCGCCTTCCTGCAGTCACCAAGAAGGCATCGTCTGAAGCTTCTGTCACCCAGAATGAGACTGCCAACGCACCTCCTACTGCAGGAGTTGAGGGTATTGCCGAGTTTGAAGATGCAGCAGACAACGATCCATTCGCTATCCGTCTGTCACGTACCAACTCGAACACATCTCTCCACTCCCGCTGGCTCACTTCTGAAGAAGGACGTATGCACCGTGTCAGTCAACACGTCAGGCGGGATATATTGGGCAAATCTGATTCTCGGACTGGTGCTTCAGACTCATCTGACGATGAAACGCAGAAGACTACTGGAGAATCTCAGGCTTCGCAAGGTCCAAACGAAGACCAACTTCGGTCTCTGAGGGAGAAGATTAGACGGCTATCGAGCCCTAGCAGGCCTGGGAGCAGGAGTAGCACACCGGCACCTGTCAGGTCACCTGCTTCAAGTTTGAAGCAGGGGCTTGCGTCCGATGACGCCCCGGCGGACAGTGCTGTCGATCCTACTCGAGAATCCAAGTTCTCACCAAAGCCCACTGTCCCAGCGAGTGTCAATTCAGTGTCATCATCTGACACTGCACCTACTCTTCCAGAAATTGATGTTGGCCATATAGAATTGGACTTCGGTTCCAGTACAGACATGCCGAATGCTTCTGGTGACGATCAGGCCCTCGAAGACAGCTTGGCCGAGCTCATGACCTTGAGGCGACATGACCCTGAATCTTTCGAAAGATTCAGACAAAGCCAGATTGCCGCCCAAATCAACGCAGGGATCGGAACAGAGAGCCAAAGTCCACCGGACGAGGCACCATAGCCTTGAGCGGTCGATATTTATGAATCTTGCAAGTGGTTGAACAAACCTACTTACCTTGTTATGTGATGACTATGTATGACTCGCTGTTCAGCATGATGCCCTCCTTTGATCAGCCCAATATATCGCATCGTGAATAAGGCCGGTCATATATCGCATTGCATACTAGAAACCATTTTTCCCATTCCTAAGGCATCCCGTATTGCTAGAAAGCCGCTTGCATCAGTGCTGGTCCATATCGTGTATCTATGTGGTCTGAAGGCTAATTATCATATCATTGCACGACTCAGCCACACCTATTCTATGTTGTTCTGTCGTCAATATGACATCCCTCTTCGCATGATATCTCATGTGCTGCGGTACTCTTGTCTGTTAGGCCTCTACTGCCCCGGATTGGTGATCCTATTGGGCGGAGCTAACAAGTTTGACAAAGCTAATCTTGCTCTCCCTCCATTGAGGACGTTTTTGACTGAACTCTGCATGGGTCCTTGACGACTTTCTCCCACACCCCCTGTCATAGAGCGGGACTGGACCCATTACAATGCTGCCTCAATGGGGGCGATTCCTTGGGGTGTGACGAAGATCGTACAATGACCGTACAGCTAGTTGCACAAACCGGAGAGAATACGATGATTACGGCTGTACTACAATCTAGCCGGGTCGCACATCGTAGCATTAATGCGAGGAGTATGATGATGTGAACTGACGACTTTGGCCGCCGACAGTCTGCAACTCAATACAGAGCCATGAGCCGTTATAGCCGAGTGTGCGGAAGTTCGTCACCTGGCATCTCAGCCCAACATGAAAGCTGTTCGCGAGTCAATAGCCCGCAAATTGAGTCCATACATATATAAGCCCAGGAGTTATTAGGAAGGCAATATCCAAATAGATAATCATACTAAACCTCGAGAGTTTCATTCGAGACGTGAAGCATCGCTGTGATTTTCTTCAGGCCAGACCAGGGATTGCCCCTTTTTCTCCTTTCCAGTATATTCCCACCAAAACCTATCATGACTATCCTCTTCGGAACGCCAGGCTTCTCTGAGCTGGCATTCATCCTAGGAGGTATCGTGCTATCTTATGGTCTGTATCGCCTGCTGCAGGTTGGTAGCAGGCCAAAAGATATACCCCCTGGCCCACCGACCATTCCAATTCTGGGCAATCTTCATCAAATTCCCAAGGATAATGCATGGTTGCAGTATCAGAGATGGGCACAGGAGTACGGCCCAATTTATTCGTTGATGTACGGAACTCGTGTCCGAATCATCCTTTCATCAGATCAGGCAGTCAAAGACCTTCTTGACAAACGGAGCCATATCTATTCAGGCCGTCCATCAATGTACATTGGTCAAGATATTATCAGCGCAGGAAAGCGTGCATTTTTGAATGTGAGTATGAAGTGGAGAGAAACGAATCAATTCATATCCTGACGTTGATGATTTTGAAGACGAATAATGCATGGTGGCGTACTGCCCGCAAGATGGTTCACACTGTGCTGAACATCAATGTCATCAAGACATACTTGCCGTACCAAGATCTTGAAAGCAAAATCATGCTTGCATCCATGATTGACAATCCCGAAGAGTACCTCACACATATTCAACGATATACCTATTCCTTTACAAGTCAAATGGTCTATGGGTTCAGGTGCCCTAGCTTTGACGATGAGAGATTGAAAATTCTATTCGAGGTGAGCATTTTGATCCAATTTATCCTGTTTTCAGAACATGCTAACAGGAGTAAAGACGTTTCACCAATGGGGTGAGGCTATCGAAAGTGTCAGCTCAATAGTATTTGATGCGTATCCAATCCTTCAGAGGCTACCAACTTGCTTGACACCGGTAATTCAACGTGCAAAACAACTGCACGAGGCTGAAGCTGAGAACTATACCCATCACTGGCTTGCAACGAAGCAGCGCCTTCAGGAAGGCAAAAATCTCGTATGTCTGCCTCTTCCATACCTGATCTAGTAGTCCCGATCATGCTAACTTTTCAATAGCCTTGCTTCTGCAATGATGCCTTGAGACTGCAGAGCATTTTGAAGTTCGACGATTTATCAGCAGCATACCTCGGTGCCAGTCTTCTCGCAGCAGGCTCTGAAACCTCGGCAGAGACCCAGTATGCATGCTTCTCAGCTATGGCTATATGGCAAGAAGTTCAAAAGCGGGCTAGAGAGGAGATTGATCGTGTGGTAGGGCCTGACAGGCTACCGGAATTTGAGGATTATCCAAGTCTTCCTTATATTCGCTGCTGCATCAAGGAGACCCTTCGTTGGTGCCCGCTCGTTCCTCTTGGGAACACACATGCCACCACTGCCGAGGACTGGTACCTGGGCTACAGAATTCCGAACGGTGCCGCAGTCAATATCAATGTCTGGTGGGTTTGAGTCTCAAGCTCCGACTGAAGAATTAGCTCTAACAAACTATAGGGCGATAAATAACGACGAAAACAGAGCCCCCAATCCTCGTGTCTTCAATCCCGACAGACACTCTGATGATACAACGACACTGTTCCAATCGGCAATTGGCGATCCAAAGAAGCGGGACAGTTTCAGCTTTGGAGCTGGTCGGCGTCAATGTCCTGGCATCCATATCGCGGAACGAACCGTCTTCCTTGGCATCGCACGTCTCCTCTGGGGATTTGAAATCCATCTAAAGAAAGGACCTGATGGCAGACCGATCAGGCCTGATACTGAGCATTTCAGTGCAGGACTCATCGCCCGTCCGAAGAAGTACAATGCCGATATCATTCCCCGTGATGAGAAGAGGATGAACATCATTCGCCAGGCGGTGAGGGAGGATGAGAACTTGTTGGACCCGGAGACAAAGCAGTGGAAGAAACTCCCCGAGGGGGTCAAATTACCAGACTGGACTCCCGGGGAAAGATGTGAACTTGGTCCTAACGAGAAAGTTGAGAATTCACTTTGGATAGGAACATGTCTTTCTTGCTGTTTGATTTATGACCTGGGAACGTATAGCCTTCGACGCCCTTCAGCTTCAGCTTTAGTTCTAATGCATAAGCATGAGTGCACCAAATTGAGACTCTTCTGGCAATGAACGCTATAGTCTGCTGCGAAAAGAGACTGATCTTTTCTTGACGAATTCGGCTCGCACAGTCGTTTGAAGGGAGGTTTGGCGGCCATTAAAGGTACGACGTACGGAGTATGTACATACATAGTACTGTACAACGTCATCCACCTGTCATTATTCCCGAGAGTCTCCACAAAAGCAACCAACTACAGTAGAACCCCGTTAATTGCAATCAAAGCGGGCAGCCAAATCGATTGCACTTAGCGGTTATTGCCTTTAATGAGTTGCACAGAGCTCCATAAAGACATAAAATATGACATCATGGGCCGTTTACATAAGCAGTTTAATTACACTAAGCCTGTTTAGGTAGTCATGAATCATGTGACACAGGGGAAGATGGTGCTGAGAGCCAATCAGATGCCAAAACTGAGGGGGTCAAGGGGCATATGCACTACCTTATAACTGCAATCAGGCAAGAATCATTGTGCAATTACTGAAGAGCGAGACTATTGCAGTT
>JAGYIB010000067.1:0-17709 GCA_024244615.1 Ascosphaera pollenicola | reverse complement strand
GTCCCTCGAAATTTGAGGCTAGAGGTGCCAGAAAAGTTACCACAGGGATAACTGGCTTGTGGCAGCCAAGCGTTCATCTGCGTCGACCAGATCTCATCTCAAGCTTCATCGCTGTCGACAACTCGCCCGTTACTGCACCTCTTGGTCGATCGTTCACCAGATACGCAGAGGGCATGAAGGAGATTGAAGCCGCGGACGTGAAGAGTCAGAAGGAGGCTGATCAGATATTACAGAAATACGAAAGGGTTAGTCCGAATACGTTGTTTCTGATCTCTCAAATTCAACTAGCTGACTCTGATGTGTGATACAGGCTCTCCCCGTCCGCCAATTCCTCCTCACAAACCTCATCCGCAATCATGACACAGGCAGATACAACTTCCGCATTCCCGTTAGGATTCTCTCCAACTCCCTTGATGAGATGGCCGGGTTCCCTTTCACAGAAGCCGACTCTGCCAAATTTGATGGTCCCGCGATGTTTATCAGGGGCACACAGAGCCCATATGTCAAGGATGAAGCTAGGCTGTTGATTAAGCACTTCTTCCCAAATTATGAGATGGTGGACATTGACGCTAGCCATTGGCTAATTTCGGAGAAACCAGAGGAATTCAGGGATGGTGAGTCGTTTCTTATTCATCTTGCTTTGTTGATACATTTTGCCATTGAAAAGACTGAGTTAAGCTAATGATTGATGCAGCCGTTGTGAGATTTTTGAGTTGAATTTCCAGTAACTAAGAATATGAGGTGTTTTCATGTCCTCAGGTCATGCCTTTTTGGCAAAATCGCGCAGCTTTTGCTTCATGCTCTTCGACTTGGACTCTTCATCAATTTCGGCCGGATAGGTCCTCATGTCAGCGTCAAGATCGATCTCCTTCAGTGGTATCCACCATCTTCCTCTGAAATATATTCTGCAGCAGGCATAGAGGACAAGGAGGGCAACCATTGAGACCCAATTGGCGAAGAATTCTTGAGCTCCTTGCTTTGCCCCCATGGGCCACACTGCCAGATAGAATTGGACAATGATCAGGATGATGCACCAAGAGAGGCCCCAAATGGCAGAGTAGGGATATGCCCATGAACGCCAGGGGATTTCCTTCTCATCGCGGCCTTGGGCTTTCCAGGCCATTCGGAAGCGCAGGTTGCAGAGCATGATACCGCCCCAATTCCAAAGGACACAAAGTGTGGTCAAATTGGAAAACCACCCAAAGACTGTGGCGCCGGAATTGCTAACATTGAGGTAACTTAGACCTCCACTGAGGAGGAAAGTAAGGACGACGCTGACCCAAGGGCGGCCTGCCTTGTCACATTTGCCTATAAATTTGGGGGCCAGGCCAATGTCAGCTAACCCCATGAGCGTCCTCGTGGATGCATACGCATTGGCATTGCCTGAGGAGACGACGGAAACGAATATAACCGCATTCATGGCATGGGCAAGTCCGGGAAGCTTTGCATCACGGAATGCAACCACATAGGGCGAGGCATTGGTGCCCGAGCCGCCGAAAACCGATGGGTTGTATGGTGACACTGTGATAGTCACCATGAGGGAACCGACAAGGTAAAAAAGACCGAGACGTGCCCATACGGAATTGACGGCTTTGGGAATGGCCTTGAGAGGATTTCGTGCTTCGGCAGCACTCAGCCCAGCGATCTCGGTACCCTCCATAGCGAAGACACAGGTTCCCAACACTGTGAGGAATCCTTTGAAACCATTTGTGAATGGGTCGTCGTTCCAATATTGGAAACCGGTATGTTGATGGTTGGGAGCTCCACCGGCAGAGATGACAATGCAAGCTATGACAACGACAAAGATCCACACCAGCTTAATTGTTGACATCACAACTTCGATTTCACCAAACACCGTGACAGGACTGATGGTTATCAAGAAGACCACTACTAGGAATATTGAGAGCCAGCCTGCTGTTGGGATTTTATCTGTCCAAAAGTGCAGCACCGTGCTGACACCTTGGAGTTCGTTCGAAAGGGTGATCGCCGTTGAAAACCAATATCCCCAGCCGACGGTAAAAGCAAATGATCGGTCGACAAACTTATTTGGCCATTGCGAAAAGGCCGAGGGGATAGGGTACAGGATAGCAAGCTCTCCAACTGACTGGTTGACTGCCATTGCAATTGTTGAGGCTAGCAGATATCCGAGGAATATACCTGCTGGGCCACCGTTTCGAAGCGAGGTACCGGACCCTAACCATAGGCCCATGCCAATGGAACTGCCGATGGAAAGCATGGTCAAATGGCGGGAAGAGAGGGTATGGGCGAGCCCATCGGTGGGCTCTTGGGCCGCGAGGTTGTCTTTGGTGTACATCTCGCCATCTTGGGTGTCAACCACTTCCTCAGAAACTGAAGGAGCAAGGCCAGATTCCTTTTCCGTGGGACTTTTCATGTTGACTGTATGATGGCTTCCCCGAGAAATTCGAGTGATAGAACAATTGGAAAATGCTGGACCAGATGAATGAATTGGCCTTCAATTATCGAGGAGGGTCAACTCTTATACCCCTGCATCTTGGACGCGTCCCGGATCAGGTATAGTGGAGTGGCCAAACGATGCCAATTGCACAGTACCAGCACCATCACCATCATCAGATGTTGGAGGACGCGTTCCCAGATAGAGGCGTCAGGTCAGTTCTATCTTATCGGCGCGCCGAGAAGTGCCCCACTCATCAGGCGGCTTCTAATGTACGATCATCCTCCCTCCTGCAAACCCTTGCCGCTTTACTCCTCAGACGACTGCAACTTCGCACGGGAAGCGTCAGAAATTCAAGGGACCAGGTCGCGGATTGGCCCCGCTTAGATTAGTATCTTTGACCCAAGCGGGATAATCATGAGGTAACATCTCGGCTATCAGGGCTAGTGCCTAATCTACAGAACGGTCGAAGGCTGTGCTAATCAATGAGATACATGAGATGAAGCTTTCGAAGGGCGGATAGCGCAAAACCGAATCATGATAAAAGGCATACACGACTTGATAAAGATAGCCCTTCGTTGAGAAACTCGTCACTGAGCTGTGTTTTAAGAAGTGCAAGAAGTGCAAGGAAAGGTATAGTTGATCACTTACATTTCTGCTGAAGTTGCGCAGAACGGTAGTCAAATATTCTTGATCCTTCATATCCTGATCAAGTCAGTTGCAACGCTGCCATTGCAAAGCCCCTCCTTAGCTGATAAGCGAAAATAGCCCGAGCTTTCAAAGTTTTGACTTGAACCAAGATATCTCACCATGGCGGCCCAAATAAGCTTGAACGAAAAGCTTCGTGGGGAAACCCCAACACTCGTCCCCTTCCGTTATCAGCTGCTCCCCCTCGGAACGATAGCACCACGGGGGTGGCTGAAAGATCAACTGGAGCTTGCCGCAAACGGCCTAGCTGGACATCTTTTCGAGTTCTACCGCTTCGTGCAGCGTTCATCCTGGGTCGGAGGGGATCAGGAGTACAGCAGTCTCAACGAGGCGGCGCCATACTGGTACAACGGCATCGTCCCTTTGGCGTTTGGCTTGGACGACGATAGATTGAAGGGACAAGCTCGGGCATTTCTCGACTACATCTTGTCACACCAAGCGGAAGACGGTTGGATTGGACCTGAAAAGACAGCAAAGACCAGAGGAATATGGGCCCGTTGTCTTGTTTTCCGGGGGCTACGCGCGCACGCAGAAGCGGAGCCATCTCGAAAGGAGGAGATTGTGAGTGCCATGATGAGATTTACTCGGCTTGCCCATGGAATGCTCAAGGATGACTACCGCGGGTATAAGGCTCATGAAGGGGATTTATATGACACCGGCAAATTCGTGCTAGCGAGACCGCATGAACTGTCATTGTCTTTGCAGTGGCTCTACAATGAGGTACCGTCGGCGGATAAGGCGATTATATGGGAGACCATGAATCAGTTGTGGAAAGGTTCTGAGATTTATGGAAGGGATTGGTCAAAGTTCTTCGTTGATGGAGTCTTTCCAAAGGAGCCATCTGTCTTGCCATCGCCGAACTTCCAACATGGCGTCAACGTCGCGCAAGGTGATAAGCCCTCCACGTGAGCACTGCATTGGTGGAACTCCAGGTTGACAGTATACTCTAGGCTTGCGATACACAGCCCAGAAGTACAGGATGACGGCATCAGCTGTGCTCGCGAAACGAAGTCGTGAAGCAGTCGATATGCTGTTCAAGTATCATGGAACGCCCACTGGATCGTTTACCAGTGATGAGTATTTAGGTGGCCGCGACCCTAACCGAGGCACTGAGCTGTGCACGGCTATCGAGCTGATGTTCTCTTTGTCGTATATGCATTGCTTGTTTGGAGGCAATGACTTGGCCGATAAGGTTGAAACTGCTACTTTCAATGCTATGTTTGGAGGCATAGCCTCAGATTGGTGGAGCCATCAATATCTGTCGCAGGCAAATCAGCCTTGGTGTAAGAAGTTTGGAGAGGAATTTGCCTTGTGGTACGATTGCGGACCTTATGCAAATGTCTTCGGTTTGGAGCCTGATTATGTGAGTACCAGCTTAGAATTATCGAAGCTTGGTAATATATTGACTGACAATGAATTAGCCGTGCTGCTTGGTCAACCATCATGCCGGTTTGCCCAAGATATTGTCTGGTGCATTTGTCAAAAATGGTCCAAAGTGCCTTCAGCATCGTTTCCTTGTCCCTTGCTGCGTGAAGACTGTGCTCCCTGGAGACAACCACGTCATGATTGAGGCCAAAACCGAGTATCCTTTCGGACACACGATCAAATACGCTTGCAGCGCATATAAACCTTTCGACCTTGAGGTCCGGCTCCCCGAATGGGCGAGTTCGTTTTCCTCAATGACCATCGAAGATGACGATGCCGATGCTGTTGTACTAATGGCGCCAGACAGCCCTCCCAACGCCTCGATGCGTGCCAGTCTGCCACCAGGCATCAGCCATTTGACCGTCACGCTTGATCTTAAGATTCGCATTGTTCCTCGCGAGCACGGAGCAGTCGCGATTTATTATGGACCACTTCTATATGCGCTCGAGATCGCCTTTGATAAAACCAGCTTCACGCCAACCATATATGGATATAATGAGGAGCCCCTGACAGACATTCCGGACCCCGATGGAAAGTACAAGCACGTTCGAGATCATTATCTGGTGCCAAAGGCAGGAGCAGA
Source organism: Ascosphaera pollenicola (assembly GCA_024244615.1). NCBI lineage: Eukaryota > Fungi > Ascomycota > Eurotiomycetes > Onygenales > Ascosphaeraceae > Ascosphaera > Ascosphaera pollenicola. Next base: position 12,580 of record JAGYIB010000067.1, on the reverse strand, counting down.
ATGGGCTGTTGCAATTGACACTGACCAAATCCGGGTGCATCATCGAGATACAACTGAACTGAAGAGCCCGATCTTCGCGCCAGGAAACCCACCAACTTACTTGTCTGTTGCGGCTGTGAAGATTCATTGGCCACTTGTCAATGGTACAGCAGCAGCGCCTCCACAAGGTGAAGATATCAAGAAGGAAGGTGAACCTTTTGTTGCACGATTCGTGCCGTTCGCAAGTGCGCCTTTGCACATGGCAGAGTTGCCTACGGTGAAACTGCCAAAATTATCCTTGTAGGTCTAAAAAAACTGTATCAGCGATATAGCTTGACAAGATCAAATGCATAGTATGTTCCAAAACAAAAGCCCAGATGTGCAGTGCCCTCAAGTTCACTGTTTAAACAGCCAAACCAAGAATCGGATCGAGTCGTGATCTGCCAGGCTAAGCTTGATCAACTGCTACAGGCCACATCTTCAATATGCACACGTGTATCCGTAAACGCATAGAAGAGGCTGGCAGAACGATGACCTTTTCATATCACTGTATTATGGAGCAGGGCTGGGCTCCTTGCGGTTCGACAGGGATCGGACTTTCGAGCCCAGACACTCTTGGAAAGAATCGGCGCCCCGCATAAAGTAGTCGACTCCAGTTTCTCGGTAGACGCTTCACCATGATTGAACGACGGCATGATCACCTTTTCAGGGATAGGGATGAGTTCTTCGCCCCTTGATCTGTACAGTAGAACCCCGTTAAGTGAAATCATTCCGGAGGCAAGAAATTGCCATTTCACTTCGGAACCATTGCTAGCACTCCATTTTACACCACAAAAGATGAAGATGAATCTCCACTTTTAGAGATGAATCGTCTCTGAAGTGCCCTCCGAGGCTCTAGAGTGCCCTCAATGTACCTTTTTGTACCCTCAGACATGGAAGTGGGAGATGGTTTTGTCAACTTCAGCCATCCATAAGAGACCCATGAGGGAGAAGATTGCAACAGAGCTTAGAGCCACCATGGACAGTGTATCAGCAAGGCACAGCTTCCTTTTCATGATCAGTCTCCTCAAGATGATGCTATGGAACGAGCATGCCTTCTCATGGGTGATGAGTACAAGCACTTTCTTAGTGAGATACACGATATGAGGGTGGAGTGCTAGCAATGGTTCCGCATTCCACTTAGCATTTTTTCACTTAACGAGGTTCAGAGAGGTTCACAGAGCTCCACATAAGACATAAAAGTGACTGCACAGAGCAATTACATAAGATTTCTTGACACGCTAAGCCTGATCAGGCTAGCATATTCTGTGCATTTGTCATGTGAAAGGCACGTCGGCGGTGCTGCTAGCCAATCAGATGGAGAAATCGAGTGGGCCAAGGGGGTATTAGCACCCATATAAGTGCAATCAGGGGACTGAATGCAAGTGAAATTGCAGATATAGCGAAAATTTCACTTAGCCTATCCGTATACAAAATCAGTAGGGAGTTCAGGAAAACGTGAAATCATCGAGACATTTCACTTATCGGTGTTACAGTTAACGGGGTTCTACTGTATGTGTAGTTTTATTCGGCCTTCACGAGTCAATCCTCATATATTGACTAAAGGGTACAACGCTGATGAAGGACAAGTGCGACCGCTGGCTTGAATGGTACGTCGTGACAATCAGTCAATGCCGCGGACGCTAGGACCGATGGTGCAAGTTTTTGCAGATTGATACCATCCTTACATTCATGGATTGCAACGAGAGTCCTCACCTTAAAAGTCCACACCCTCCAACAGGGTCCAAATTTTCTTTCGCCTTGCGGTGATTTTCAAAAGCCTGGATTTTCCAGCTCAAGTACGAGCATCAATTTCCGCAGGCCTACTCATAATGGGTTCTCAAAGAAATGAATTCGAATCCGCAAACACGACGTCTGAAAAAGCCGACGATGGTTACAATCTCTCAGAAGAGCCCGACGTCGCCGACGTCGGCTTGGAGAAGCAGGGACTTGCTCAGAGCTTGAGCTCCCGCCACTTGTTGATGTTTTCAGTGGGTGCGACAATTGGAATGGGGTTCTGGCTCGGCACTGGCACCATCCTGAGATCAGGTGGTCCTGCTGCGATCTTCTTAGGATTCTGTTTAGCAGGTATCATTGCCTTCACCGTGAACCAGGCAGTCGGGGAACTGTCAATTCTCTACCCGATGCCTTCAGCATTCCCTCAATGGACGCTTAAAATGGTCGACATCACCCCAGCTTTCACCTGTGGTTGGGCATACTGGTTCTGTGCAGTCGTGACGCTTGCCAATGAACTGCAGAGCTGCAATACAGTCCTTCAGTTTTGGACCGACGCCGTACCGACTGCTGCATGGATATCCATATTCATTGTCGTCCTATTTGTCATCGCCGTTAGCGCCGTTGAAGTATTCGGAGAGGTAGAGGTAATACTGTCGGCAGTGAAGTTACTCTGGATAGCGGTGGTGATCGTCTCGTTCATTGTCATCAGCGCAGGCGGGGCCCCCAACCACCGCAAGACAGGTTTCGAGTACTGGAACAGCATGCCTTTCACGAACGGGTTCAAAGGCTTCCTTTCCGTCATGGCAATTTGCATCACGTCAATGTCTGGCACAGAGATCGTCGGTTTGGCAGCAGCAGAGGCCAAGAACCCAAAGGCATCGGTCGGCCGGGCAGTAAACTCAACGTGGATTCGCTTGACCGTGTTCTATGTCATGGGCGCGCTGATGGTCAGTATTACCGTGTCACCCTTGAATGAGAAGATCTTTGGTGGCTCTGGAACAGATGGCTCCCCCTTCGTCATCGCTTACCGCGATGCAGACCTGCCGGGACTTGCACACGCCATGAACGCTATAATCTTCGTCAGTGTAATTTCATCAGGAAACGGGCAAGCATATACGGGCACCAGAACCCTAGTCGGCATGGCCAACCTCGGATTGGCTCCCAAATTCCTTGCCAAATGCGATCGCAGGGGAGTTCCGTGGTTTGCTGCCATTGCAACATTCGTTGTTGGAGGTGGATTGTCTTATCTGAATGTCAGCAACTCTGGCGGGACAGTGTTCAGCTGGTTCTCGAGTTTGACATCGCTGTGCATTCTTTGGGTGTGGGGCACAATATTCATCTGCCATCTCCGATTCCGAGCAGCTTGGAAAGCACAGGGACGAACTCCTCAAGACCTTCCTTGGAGGACGGTATTCTGGCCATATGGCACGATAATAGGCCTCTTTTTTTGCATTGTGCTGATTGTTGTGCAATTCTACCTGGCAATTTGGCCGCTCGGGAAACCGACCAGTGCAGAAAACTTTTTCGCAACGTTTATTTCGATTGTTGTTCTCGTCGTGCTGTTCTGCCTGGCAAAGCTCTGGTTTCGCGGTCCGCTATTCAAACGAGCCAAAGACATTGATCTGGACACTGGCATGGTTCATTACGGCCCCGATGAAGATGATACTGAGGCATCTGGGGCGCAAGGGAAGGACGGCACGAGAGTGAGACTGTGCAACTTTGCCAAATCTTTGAAACGATGATTGAGCAACACGCGGTCGAAAGTCGTCTTTTCGGAAGATTGAGTGTATAGTAAGAGTTCCGATATATTTGCACATAGAACAATAGACCAAAATGGGATGAGAGATTTTTGAGGAGTATCCGGGTAGTCTTCTGCTGTCGTGTAGTGAGGAGGGGCCCTCATAAATCTAGACATTGACCGTTGCAGATGTTGTTCCCTCGTCAGTGTCAATTGGCCGCAGAGTAAAGCCTGTCTAGCCAGGTAGCAACCCAGGCAGGGATGCTGTGATCATTTTGCTTCATTTCATGCCGTTCTCAACATGAGGAAGGTAGCACTGTGCCGGCTCATGCCAGACATCCGGGTGTGTTGAGTTCCACCAAGAAAAGATGACACCGGACCAGCCAGTCCTCTCGTAGATGGTGAGTCCATATCTTGAGCAATCAAAACACGACCGTGGCTCTTGACTCCATCTTTCTATCCGTCAAGGAGGTTGTATCAATCATGGAAGTTCGCCGATGCCGCTCCCGTCGATGAAGGAATTTCAGGGGCTCAGGCCACTATTAAGCGCGCGCGTAACTTTAAACCCTATTTCAGCCTTACGAGTCCCGATCAGGCCGGTGTTTGCAGCGTTTGCACACAGACCAACGTTGACCCTGGTGAAATTTCTCCCGCGCCTGCTCAATCGCATATGGGGCTGATCAACCGTTGCGCGAGGTTTGGCGGGCATACACTTTACACATACAAGGCACCGTATTCACCAAGATGTCGCGAGTTGTGGAGCTACCGGACGATTTCGACGAGACTCAGGATCTCAATCAGACCCCCGACCTAGATAAGATTGTCGACGGCACGCAGGACCTGACGATAGGCTCTGCATTGGCGAACAATGAGACTCCGTTTGGTATCAAGAAGAAGGAAGATGGCGACGAGAAGACGCCCGTGACGGGACCGGCCCTCCCTCCAAGTATGGAGTCGGTGCGGTCGTATACTTCTGATGAGATTCTGGACATGATCAATAAGACGCCTTTGTTCATGAGCGATATCGACAAGGCGATGGAAGGAGGTATGTCACTGCTTCGCTGTGTCTACATGTCGATGACGCTCTGACGGTGTTGCAATATCATAGAGGAGAATGATGCTATTGAGGCTATGAAGTCTTTGCAAGCTGAAGGGACAAGGGCGGACATCGCGCAAGGATTGCGTGAAAATGGAAACGAGCTCACGCGCGCAAAAAGATATGCCGATGGGCGCGATTACTATACACAAGCCATTGGTGTCCTTCTTGGGCCAGATAAATGGAGCAAAGGCGAGGATCCAGAAGCAGATGCTAAGGCGGAGAAGGAGATACTGGAGGCATGCTATGCCAATCGTGCGATGTGTAACTTGGAACTCAGTAAGTTTTTCTTTTTTTTTTCTATTCCTGACCTCCTGTTATACGTGTATTGACATGCTCACGTTGCGTCTTCGTACCAGAAAATTACAGATCTACGACACTCGACTGTGCACAAGCTCTGAAGTTAAACCCGAGGAACATTAAAGCATACTATCGATCTTCGACAGCTCTCTTGAAAGTCGACAGGATTGAGCAGGCTGAAGATGCATGCTCTCGCGGTCTCGCTCTAGATCCCAGCAACAAATCCTTGAAACTCAACGCCGACAAAATCGCAAAGCGAAAGGCCTATCTTGCCGACCTTGCCGCGAAGAAGAAAGCAGAGGAGGACCGGCGAAGGAAAGAGGAACTTGTCTTGAAGACGGCCTTGCGCGCCCGGGGAATACGGACTCGTGAGACTGAGCAGCCCCCACACCTTGAAGATGCTGTGATGCATCTTGACCCCGATCCAGTGTCGCCTACCAGTTCACTTGTCTTCCCCTGTGTTTTGTTATATCCCATGGACGCACAGTCGGATTTCATCAAAGCGTTCCATGAGACACAGAGCATTGCGGACCATCTGTCTTACATCTTCCCCCTTCCTTGGGACTCAGCAGGAGAATACACGACTGACAAGGTCGATTGTTATATGGAGACAACGACTGGAGGGCTTATCAAGGCCGGGAAGAAATTGTCTTTGTTGAAGATATTGAGCGGTGGCAAGGTTGAAGTTGTGGATGATATGGTGACGATCAATGTCGTGCCGACTTCAAAGTCGTCGAAGTTTATTGAAGAATTCAAGGCGAGGAAGGCTGCAGAGAAAAAGGCATGAGGGAAGAGGCTGAATCCCGTGTGCATCATCAATTGTTTATCATAGATAGGCGTGCATTAATAAAAAGTATTTTTGTTTTTTCAGCTAATAAAGCATCACCCAGCATCATTACGCTTCAATACCCTTTCTATACTACCCAGTCCTTATCGAAGCTGTGCTCTGTGTCATCTCCCTCTCCTTTCCTCCCTGGAGTTTACTAAATTTAAGCTTAAATAGACGCCAGCCGCTCCCGCGTCAATTGAGCCAATGAAGTCGCACCATAAGAGCGCGCTTATCTAGATCCAGGGCAACATCGGCGGCAATGGCGTCTAGTCGCCGGTCTCCCTCTCTGCGATGTCGAGAGCGTCTCACACCCTCATGGACGACGACAACGATGATCTCTTTCCCAGCAAAGCAGAGCATCTATTGTGGCAGTCTGGACCAAGGGCTCTACTTCTACAGGCGGCACTTCTTAGCCTGATCATCTTCGGTTTCAGTGCGACCGGCCTCTTTACCATCTACGGGGGTCCTCTGGCTGAGATCATCGTTGTCTGCACCAACCAATAGAATCCTGAGCGGGCCTGGAACCGTCGGAGCAACGAGCAACGCGCAAGGCTTTCGCCAATTTTCCTGCTCTCATTATTAAAGAGAGCCACCTGCATCCGCCAGCCGGAAGAGGAGAGTAAGGGCGTGTGTGCTGTGTGTGTGCGTGGAATATCGTGTACGAACAGAAAAAAAAGAAACAAGAACAGACGAAGCGAGGGGCCCGGGGCAAAAAAAAAAAAGGCAGGCCAAAAAGAAAATAAAACCAAGGCAGACCAGCAGAAAAGGGTACGTCGCGAACGAAATAAATGGCGCCCAAACGTAAGCATAGTCCTGCGTCCGGCGAAAACCATCTCATCTTCTCTGAGGGCGGCAGATCTGCTAAGCATCTTTGTTCCGGCTCAATCGATACTCCCGCAAAGAATAAACCGCCCCCGCCGTGTGAGGACGCTCCGTGTTCTATCGATTCAAAGCTATGGACGGCAGTGCACCTGCTGAGGCCCTTGTCGCGGCGCCTGTTGGAGCTTCAAAGGAAACTCCCGAGTGGTTGTCTACTATTGAGAAGGTCGTCAAGGCTGTGGTCTCTATCCATTTCTGCCAGACTCATGCTTTCGACACGGATGGCTCGTCGTCAAGTCAAGCAACGGGTTTCGTCGTTGATGCGAAGAGGGGCTTGATTCTGACAAACAGGCATGTCGTTGGCGCTGGTCCCTTCGTCGGCTACGTCATCTTTGATAATCATGAAGAGGTGAGACGGGATTGTTGCAAGAATTGACTGACCAAATTTGAATCTCAACTAATTCCTTGTGATTGCAGTGCGATGTACGACCGGTTTACCGTGACCCCGTTCACGATTTCGGTTTTCTCAAATTCGATCCGTCCGCTATAAAATATATGACTCTTACCGAACTACCTCTCGTCCCATCATCAGCCCGTGTAGGTACTGAAATCCGTGTCGTCGGTAACGATGCCGGCGAGAAACTTTCAATTCTTTCCGGCGTCATCAGTCGTCTTGATCGCAACGCGCCCGACTACGGCGACGGATACTGCGATTTTAATACCAACTATATACAAGCCGCGGCCGCAGCTAGTGGTGGTAGCTCGGGCTCACCTGTCGTTGATTTACACGGAAATGTCGTCGCGCTTCAAGCTGGTGGAAGATGCGATGGGGCGACTACAGATTATTTCCTGCCACTTGCGCGGCCCAAAAGGGCTTTGCAGTGCCTACAGAATGACCTCCCAGTCACCAGAGGTACGATTCAGACGCAGTGGGTTCTCAAACCGTTCGATGAATGCAGGAGATTGGGATTATCATCTGAGTGGGAGGCGACTGTTCGCAAGGAGGTACCAAAGGAAACGAATATGCTCGTTTGTGAAATCGCCTTGCCCGAGGGTCCAGCAGACGAGTTATTGAAGGAAGGTGATGTTTTGGTCAAGGTCAATGGCGAGCTTTTGACACAGTTTGTTCGGCTAGACGATATCTTGGATTCGAGCGTGGGTAAAGAGATTGAGCTGCTGGTTCAGCGAAATGGCCAGGATGTCATCGTCAAATGCACAGTCGGCGATCTTCATGCGATTACACCAGATCGATACGTCACCGTATCCGGGGCGACTCTCCATGATCTATCATATCAGCAAGCAAGACTTTACTCTGTCCCTGTCAAGGGTGTGTTCCTGTGTGAAGGCGGCGGTTCGTTCCACATCGAGAACAAATACACCGGCTGGCTCATCGACACTGTTGACAACCGACCGACTCCAACTTTGAAGGAGTTCATTGAGGTCATGAAGACTGTTCCAGATCGCAAACGCATCGCTCTTACATACCGACATCTCAGCGACCTACATACTCGTGGAACAACCATCCTTACAATTGACCGTCATTGGCAGCCCTCGATGCGTCTTGCTGTGCGTAACGACGAGACAGGTCTATGGGATTTCAGTGACCTTGGAAAGCCTATCCCTGCCGAACCTGAGGTACCGCGGAAGGCCGATTTTATCAAATTACCTGGGATCAACCATACTGCTGCTCTGGAGATTGTCAACAGCTTCGTTCGCGTGACGTGTTTGATGCCAGTCAAGATGGACGGCCATCCAAGTGCACGAAGAGGTGGGTTTGGTGTTGTTGTTGACGCCGAAAAAGGCCTCGTTGTGATTTCTAGAGCAGTTGTTCCTATGTCTCTATGTGACCTCAACGTCACGGTTGCCGACTCGATCATCGTTCGCGCAAAGGTGATTTTCCTACACCCATTGCAGAACTACGCCATTATCCAGTACGATCCCAAGCTCGTTCAGGCGCCAGTGCGGTCTGCCAGATTCAGCTCCGAGTATATCAAGCAGGGTGCAGATGTTATCTTCGTTGGATTCAATACAAACAATAGGCTAGTCACAGCAAAGACGACTATCACCGACATCACAGCTTGTTCGGTACCTCCAAACTCCGAAGCCCCACGGCAAAGGTCAATCAACCTTGATGCCATCACTATCGATACAAATCTCAGTACGCAGTGCAACTCTGGTGTCCTTTTGAGTGAAGACGGAGTTGTTCAAGCGCTTTGGTTCAATTATCTTGGTGAAGATGATGCGGAAACTGGCCATGAAATCGTCTACCATCTGGGTCAGGCCACGCCGTCGCTCTTACCGGTCATCAATCACATCCAAAAGACCGGCACAGTGCCAAAACTCCGTATCCTTGGTATTGAGGCATACGTCATTCAAATGGCTCAGGCTCGTACACACGGAGTGTCTGATGAGTGGATTGCAAAAGTCAATGCTGCAAACCCGGAGCGCCACGAACTTTTCATGGTTCGTAAGGTGGATAGTCCTGGACACTCGGAAAGCACCCTGGATGATGACCATAGGCTGAAGGAGGGCGACATCTTGCTGACACTGAATGGCAAATTGATCACCTATGTCAGGGATCAGGATATCCAGTATGACGCGGAGGAACTTGACGCACTAGTGGTGCGTGCTGGCCAGGAGAAACAATTGAAAATTAAGACGACGCCTACAGAAGATCTGGAGACGAAGCGAGCTTTGTATTTCTGCGGTATGGTCTTGCAAAAACCACATCATGCCGTGAGGCAGCAGATCTCTACATTGCATAGTGAAATATATGTCAGCGCCAGGGTATGTCCATGCAGCTGACTCTCATATTGCGGAAAATGCACTAACTCTGTGACAGACTCGTGGTTCGCCTTCGTATCAGTATGGTCCTTCACCGACCAATTTCATCACTGGTGTCAATGGCATAGACACACCAAATCTCGATGCTTTTATCGAGCAGGTCAGCAAGATTCCTGACAATACTTACTTCCGTCTCCGTGCCGTCACTTTCGACAATGTTCCGTGGGTGGTCACGCTTAAGAAAAACGACCATTATGTGAGTATCCTGTTGCTCTCTATCCCAGTACAACTGAGTGACTCGTGCTAACTTGGTCTAGTACCCCATGTGTGAATATATCAAGGACGACTCTGCACCCGAGGGTTGGCGTGTAGTCAGCTACGACAAAGACAGCAATGGCACTGAGAATGCTAATGCTGATATGATGGAGGAAGTCAACGATTCGGGAGGTGGACAGGAGCCGGAAGAGCTAAATGCAAATTTATCAGTGGTATGATTGATAGTTCTGGTTTGAGCTTTTCTTGGTTTCTTTTTTGGCTATATGATAGACTTCATCTTGTTCGTCCTTCTTTTATTTCTGGATAATCCATATACCTGGATCGTTGACGCCATCTTTCCAAAGCTGCTTAGTAGTTCTCGCGAGGAACCATTCGATATCAGCGGTCTGTCAGATGTGCGGTCATGCAAACGAGTTTGACTATGTCACATTGAATACCTGACACTGTAGCTAGAGCGATGAGGGCGACAACAGTTTGATGCACTTCTTTGCTGATGTTCATGGCAACAGACTTCTCCTATCATATAGATTCACATACCAGAGACTCCTTTTTGTGCCCGTGTGCTGATCCCACGCTGAAACCTCCGCATGAAGCATGTCCACCGGTCAGACGACTGTCAAGGCTTTCCAGCTAGGCAACATTTAGACTCTTTGCAAGTGTAAACATGCGCGGCTATTGCCCGCCTCGGCGCATTTCGCTCACACGGACGCGCTAAGCAGTAGGAGTATTGTTTTCACCTCGCGACGTTCAGGGTCCGTTGGTACGCGAGAACGGAGGACCTCTCAAAGGAAAGACATAAAGGGGTCGGGGCGTTTGAGCCTTGTTTCGATGCGTTTAAGCGCGGTTACAACAACAACAACCACCAATTGACAACGCCACGCTCTGTTCCATTTCCCTTCGGCTCAACCACTAGTTGTCAGTTACTAGCGCAGTGATCTCAACATGCTGCGTGACCATTATTGCTCTGATTGAGGTCTCTGACTCTATATACATACGGAATTGCCCCTGTTCGGCACTCGCGTAGCCTGCCTAAAATAGACCAGACATTTAGATGCCGCACTAGGCCGGATCGGGCCTAGTCAGGTACATTGGCAACCCCCTGAGTCGAAGTAGATCAGCCTCAGGTGGACGAGCGACGACGGCGAGAATTTCGCGCTGCGAACCCCTTCTGGCACACTTTATCTGGCAGACAACCATCCTGACCTTCCCGTGGACCGCAGTTCATAACGACAGTGCCGGCTCTGTCTCGATCTGTTTTGCTTTGTTTTGTTTTGGTTATGGCTTGAATCGCTGCCCACGACTGCGTTGTTGAAATTGTGCAGTTGGACGTGTACGTACAGAGTACTCCTACGTACGCTTATCATACCCGCATCGACTCCAACTTGCATGAGTCGAACATTCCCGTCCGACCTGTCAAACAACGATTGGACTAAACGAATTGGCTGCTCTCAGGTTGCGCAGAAAGAACCCCTTCAGACTTCATAGCCCTCTTTGTCTCGTAACTCACCAGAGGCGCATATAACACCCATCTCGAATTCTCCTCGCCGCTCCTTCTCGCAGAGCTGGCCAGCAATCGGTGCCCCTCCAGATCATGATGAGTGCGCGGGCTGAGCTCATCACGCCTCAATTGGCACAATCGAGCCAGGAGCAAACAGCAGAGATCTCCCGTTCACCGCTTCCTGAGCTAAGACTAGACACAGACTACACCGACAAATCGTCGTACCACCATCATCATGCAGCCGATTCTGTCGCCGATTCCTTGGTAACGGTCCCGTTAAGTGAGGACTCACATATTCCAGAAGCCGAAGAAGACGACATGGATAACATCGATGAATCATACTACCAGGAACTCACTGGATTCAAGATGGACAATCGAACGTCGGCCCAGTCTGCGCTCGAAGAAAACATGTCGATGCGCTCGGTTTCGCGAAAAGATAGTGCTTCGACATTAGACGCAGACAGCTACCAGAACCCCCTCATAACAGATGACAGAAGCGTCAATTGGAGTGAGTTGGACAAGAACGAAGAGGAATCGAAGTCAGAGGTCGCCGACGAGGTAAGGATATGATATCACGCGCAGCCGCACCGAAGATCCCAACAATTACCCTGCCTTACTTCGCTTTGTTCTGATTATGCCTTCTTTGCTTTTTTGTTCTTTAATTTCTTCTTTCTCCTCGATAATCCCAATGTCCTGTCCTCTGCGACCATGGTGTCCATTGCTGACCATCCTGCAAAACAGGCGACTGCTCTGCTCATCGCCCGGCTTGAACAAGAAAACAACGCTTTGGCCGGAAACCCCAAGTCCGCATTATCGACAAGCCCAAGAGGCCATCTCCGCAAGAACTCACGGCCCCTATCCGTCGATCAGATTCGGAACCTAATTGACGATCCGAGAAAACGCTCATCTTTGCGCTCATCTCTTCATTTCTCACAACTTCCTACACCACAAATGACTGAACTCGAATTCTGGGCCGCGCTGGTCTCCGATTATACATTGACAGCAGGTCGACTTCCGACGCTGACAACAGCAAAGATTCGAGGCGGAGTCCCACCCCCGCTACGAGGTGTCGTATGGCCCAGTATAGCTGGCGCCCAAGATGCCGACCTGATGGCTGAATTTCAACGGTTGTCGCTCGAAACGAGTCCATACGAAATGATGATTGGAAAGGACATCGGGCGCAGTTATCCAAACGTTGAAATGTTTCGCGATCCTCAGGGAGAAGGGCAGAAAATGTTGGCCAAAGTTCTCAAATGCTATAGTTTATACGACACCAAAATCGGGTATTGTCAAGGCTTGGGGTTCGTTGTTGGGCCACTATTGATGCATATGAGCGATGCGGAAGCCTTCTGTGTTCTCGTGAGGTAAGTCATGCATGGTCACCTGAGTTTCTGTATGATGGTGAAGATATCTGCAGATCCGCTGGTGTTAGATGCGGCATCATGCCCCGACATTAACGCACACGATACTGACCCTTCTTCTCAG
>JAGYIB010000066.1:0-17773 GCA_024244615.1 Ascosphaera pollenicola | reverse complement strand
TTCCAATGCAGACTACTGATGCTGAGATGTATAAGAAAACCAGACTAGACAACGCTGAGCACCCAAACCATGATAGATGGGGATTTATTCCGTGTACAGGCTTGTCAGAGCAAAGAGCATCCATTCTAGCTACAAAGTAGTGAGCCGTTTCTCTCGTTTTGTAGGCTGGTATTCTAGTCATTGAAATCGCACATCGAAATCGCAGACCATCTCTTGCGACAATCTTGTGCTGACAAGAGAAGAGCATCATTTCAAGAGCCCATGTGCCGTGACATTCCTGGACAGTCTCGGGACAATCGCAATGATGTCTCATGTCACCTCCAGCTCCTTAAACCAGAGTGCTGCAACTCGAAATGATTTTGAGAGGCATTTATGCACTGTAGAGGCCTGTCACACGAACAGCACTTGCCCTCCGGCAGGCAGGAAACTCACTGCCTCTGCCTGTGAATCTCTTTTACTCGTAGATCAGAATTGATTGACCGGCCAAATGATAATAGGAGTCCCTTCAGATATCTCCTTTCGTCCAGGAAAAAAAATAAAGGGGTGCCTGGGTCCGAGAGCTGGTGATCATGACCTGGTTTTAGTCGTCCGTCACACAGCTGAGACAGCAGGTAACGCGCAATATCCTCTCCAAACCGGGCTTGAGCGGCCTAGCTTGTAAAGATGTACTCTGTGATAGCACACCCGTATAGCGTCCGTCCAGAGACCTGAATCAACTGCCGTGGCTATGACTCCCTTGGATCGGTAACCCCTGGGGTCGGTCATCACGTTGCGTTGAGGCCAAGAGGCCTCCAGACCGATGGTTTCAACACATCCTCAGTGCGTCAATGTCCGGACTGGCAAGACGCACATCTCTTTGGGCATTGTAAAGAGCTTTTTTCCTATGGTGAGTCTCATTGGGGGTGCTCACAGCAAGCCTGACAGTTGAGGGTGGTTGAGGCGTCTGAGGGCGTCACTTTTACAGCATTGATCCACACCCAACGCTATACCCGATGCGGTAAGGCCTTCACAGCACGATCGACGACATCTCATCGTATGCCCGCGTCGTCCTCCTGTCATCGAGAGATCGTCGTTGTGAACAGAAGTTGAAGACGCTGACACGGTCATTGCTGGTTTGAAGAAGTCGTCTTCGACATATTCTACTGCCAGGGGCCAGAAACCAGAAATTGAGGAGAAAGAGTTCTTTAAACCCGCGTTCGCTTAGCCCGCTGTCCTTGACTTCAACGTCACTCCATCAGAGGGCAGAAGAAGCAACAATAGCAAGGCGAAGGAAGATAGCAGCAACAATGGCACCAACAGAAGAAGCCATTCTCAACAACTTCCTCGTCCTTCCATCCTCCCTCCCAACCATCACTTCTCTCGAGAAGTTGAGAGAGCTGTTCCCCAAACGATACAGATCACACCCCCAGGTCCGCGCTCTGTACCGTGAGCTGCAATATATTCGCGTCAATGACCTTAATCAAGTCAGAGAGAACATAGAGTATGAGAAGAAGAGGGGCCTTCGACAATTCCAAGAAGCTAAAAGAGCGTATGCTTCCTCTGGCCAGGTCAGTTCGTTGACGGAGGACGACAAGATCGAGGTCAATATCGACCATCAGCTATTTGGTCAGACAGACCATACAAGGGTCACGGCTGAAGATCTACATACCTTCTCGTCATTGCTGCAGGATATGGAAACTGCGTGTGCTGCTCTTGAAAGTGAAGTCGAAGCCACAAAGAAGGAGATAGCCCAGTCATTAGAAAAGATCTCCAACGTCGTCTCTGAGTTGAGTGATTTGAGATATGGCAAGATGTCACGCACATCCGGTTCATCAAGCGGCCTCGTCGATGATACTGTCGATGGATTGAAGCAATTGGAGAGGATATGTCGTCCAAATACTCCTGCTTGAGTCAACCCTGGTTGATTGCACTGGAATTGCTCGTCCTCACTGACTATATTTTGCCGAAGATATGAGAAAGGCTGCTCGATTGAAACAGCATTCATCCAGCAAACCCAACCTGCGAGCTTCAAGGTTCCTAGATGAGTACCTGTGTCACAAGATGATGAGTCGCCAAAAATTCCTGAGCCGAAATCGAGGAGTTCCAAAATTCTGAACATTGAAGGAAAGATAAAAGTTGCAGAAAAGCGTGTTTCATTCTAGGCTATTGGCAATTATCCTAGACGGTGCTATGCATCCAGCTCGACGCTCAAAACAGAAAGTCGAGAAAAACAGGAACATACCATGAATCAAGTCCTCGAAAGACAAAAAGCAACATAAACGTGGAAAGCAGAAACGATACAGACGAATAAACACAACGAACGCAGCAAAGCAAAAGAAACGTCTGCTCAAGGTGTTTTAATATTGAAGGAGAAACCATTTCGAATTTTCTCTGGCCCCTGAAGGAACATGACCTGGTTCCTTACCTAAAACCAAATTCATCCCTTCAAGATCGATAGGGGCCAAAAGCTAGATTCAAAACATCGGGGCAGACAATTATTGCGGAACGCGAAGCAGAGAGAAGGAGACAAAGACACGTCAATACAACAAATCAACACAAATTCAAAAAGCAAACACACACAACTTGCCAAATTTGAGAAACAGAGATTGCAGAACGCCATCGAGAAGTCTTGGCATTGCGATGGTGTTTAACGAAAGAGCCCAGTCGAGACAATCCTTGCGCACGTCAATTGAAAAGGGCAGCCATTGTGGAAACGCATAGATGCACTTCAAGGGGTGCTTCTGACTGATGTCTCCTTTTCAATTAATGGAATTGACGGCCGCGACGAATGTCTCAACTATCCTCACTGTCGCTCTCCTTTTCGGGAATGCTCCCCAGTGAAGAAACTGGGGAGATGAATGATTTTCTCCTCTTCTCCACTCTTCTCAGAAGAGGCTCTCTGGGCCTCCAACCTCGTTTTTGAGGGGGGCAGAACTCGGCCGGTTCCTCCTCCTCTTCCGCCTCTTCTGGGCCTTCTAAGCCCATGGCCTCTTTTGCGGCGATTTGTTTCTTTCTGCGCTGGCGGCTGATAGCCGCCCTCACCCTTTGTACCGCGCGATATATTCTTCTGCGGGTTCCTCTAGGGCCATCATGTCTGGATATCTCTGGTCTTAGCGCTGCCACATTGACGCGTGCAACTTTGGTTGTTGGGGACTTACGGGTTGCCAACTCCATTGGCGGGCGGACCATCCTCCGGGATGGTGTCTAGAGTGCTGTCTTCCATTTTCTGAAGAGTTGTTAGTCCAGAAACCTTTGTGGAGCCAAAGGGTCAATATGACTAACGTTTAAGGTTGATAGAAAACAGTTTTCAAAGGTGAATTGGATGAGGAAGTATATGAATTTGAGAAAGAGAACGATCGATTCGTGGGAGATGTGGAGGCCCTTTATAAAGTCACGTTGATAAGATGGGCTTCGTCAGATCTTGCTTGAACTTCGTGGCATTGGGATACTGCCTGTCAGGCGATGTGGAAGATCGGATCGAGGACTTACATGGGTCGCGGAAGATTCATCGATATAGTCACCGCGACGCTGAACATGCCTGTGATGGGGGTTCACGCGACTGCGGCAGCTCGAATACAGTCTCCTGTTACCAGCTCAGGGATGCTCAGGGATATGGCATTTTTGGTATCAAAAGATACCGGGTTTCGCTGTCAAGCGACGGGCACTCTCTAGGAAGAGGATTGGGAACCTTTTCGCTCTTCATCTTTGGCTTTGCGAGATAGCAAAGACTTGCGGACTCTTCTGCACCTTACTTCCGCTGCCATGCTGCGCCATTGGGCTTCAACGTTTGCGAATAATGGCCGCCCCTATCCGATGTTGTTCGCTCTTCATGTGAAAGGGTTCTTGTGGGCCATTTCTGATTTTCTACGACGAGTTGCCTCATTTAGTGACCGCCCCCTGAGTCAGATCTCCGTGTTAGGGGGGAAAGCGACATCGTTGACTGAAGGACTCGATCTTTCTCCCTTACGGCTTTCCAACACTCTCCGTTGTCAGGGTGATAGCGGCAGTAATCGGTTGTCACTTCGCCAAGTACCAACAGGATTCTCTTTCGTTGCAGGTGATCGATCATACGTCGCTTGCTGACCACCGTGCAGACAGCCAGAGGTGAATTCTATCCGCAATGGACCTCACCGCCTCTCCACTACTCCGAAGCTCGAAAGGGTATGGCCTCGAAGACTTGTATCTCGAAAATACCCGTGTTAAGATTTGTGAGGGCGTTATTTTGTGAGATGTCTCACAACAATTGTGCCAAATAAGGGTGTTGAATGCCTACTGAACAGCGAGCCTTCTGAATACATGGGCTTATTTTTGGACGCATTATGCGACGAATGTCACCCGGAGGATGGGCGAAAACTCACGACCTCCTTTTTCCCCTATTCAGGCGCAATGGCATGGAGTTTACCACGTGCTCTCTGAGCGAGACTATGGGTGCGAGTTGCATTAGGGGAGGCTCCGCTTTGCTTGAGAAGTGCCCTCCTTTCGTCATTGGGTTGCAGTGGTATGACTGTGTTAAACTTCCGCGCAGGGTGAATTTAGAGCAAGGTGCGACACCTGTCAACTAGTCCATGGCAATAGAGCGATACCAATACATGGGCAGTCTTGGGAAGAGCGTTTGATGTTTCACGGTGGGAGAGTCTGATTTCAGGTAATGTTTCGATTCAAGGGTGCGGCGGTTGTCACACACCAAGACGTTCCCTTACTTTGGTACTCTGGTGTCAATGCTGGATACAATGTCCGAAGGCAGGCCATTGGTGGTTTGGGCCGTCATGTCTGGGGTTTCTGGAAAGGCTCGACTGGAACGAGCTGCTTGCCATACGCAAAGAATGCGTCGATGGTAGTCACTGACCATATGGAAATAAAGCTCTGAGAACAATCTTCGGAATCCTCGTACGAATGTGTCACATCAATCCGCACATGGTGCTCGTTGAGGTGTCAGTTTTTGCGTTTGTCGTGAGGATTTCTGTGCACGTTTGTATCAAGAGGCTATTTCAAGAGGCTATTTTGATGCTTGAACTATGGCCCTGGATTTTTCGATCAGACAACCTTCCCTTCAACATTGTGTTCGGCCATCAACTGGGAACCGATGAACGGTATAGGCAGTTCAACACATTGTCAACACCTTACGTGATGAGAGAACGAAAGTTCTATGACGACAAATCATCTCTCTGGTTGCAGCACAAGCTGCACACAGCGATTCTCGAGGCCCAAACTCTAGGACAGTGCTCTATCTCCATAGAACGGCACGGTGACGGCATCGAGGTTGTTGAGCGGGTACATTCATTGACACAGCATTTGTCGCTAATCAGATACTAAATACATGGCTAATTTCAGAGCACCTAAGCAATCCAATAGAATTGCCATTCGCATTTGCGCCGTGAGATCCCAGCCGGTACCACATTCTGGCATATGACAATGGAATCAAAGCGCTTTGGATGTTTGACTTACGCTTTGATACCAACGGCGTGCACTATACCTGATCATATGATCCGCCCAGGGTCGACAATGACTGAGCTCAATATATGAGACTCCTGTATGCTACAAGGTCATCGTTTCTTCGATGCGTCCGGGATGAGCAACATTGTATGACAGAAATATCCATTGAGAGGCAGTTTCACTGAATTCGGTATTGACTGGAGCTGTTTGAGAACATTATCGATGCCTGCTTCTATGTCCAGATCCGAGAAGGTCTTAGAGTTTCCCATTTCGAGTGCTTCTTGCTTCACTTGACACCCGTGACCAGTCATGGGCACTAAGACCAGAAGAGAACACAGCCAATGGACTCAACGTTGTCCATGTAACTTGTATAATTTCGTCCGTTCAGAGCGTTGAGGGACATGAAAGTCTTTGTCTCAGTCTTTTGCATCAACCCCTGAACCGAACCCGGCGAAACGCGACCGCGACGCGTCAAAGAGGCTCAGACTTCAACGTCACCTCAAAGAACACCGCAAACAACGAACGACAAACATGTAGGGAACACAAATATCTTCAGTTAAAAGGGTTGAGCGGCATGCATGGACGATTAAGAAGTCATCAACACCGCATCGACAAGTTTCTATGCGCATTGATACCGTCTACAGCCGTCCTGGTGCAACTGCGTCTGGGTGACTGTGTCTTTTTTCCGTCTCGAAGACAGCCCTTTAGCGAGGTGCATTGCACTTTTGCGGGGTGTTCCGCCCTTGCGAGACCTAAGGGAGACGCTACGATCAAAATCGGCGAAGCATCGTGGACAGGTGCCGAAGCGTCACTGTGAAATTTAGCCATGCACAGAAATGGACTTACGAGCCCATCATTGAGCCGCCGAGGACAAGACCGTCGCTCCTTCTATCCTGCGCCACTAGATCAAGTCCGCCTCGCATGCAGCAGAAGTGAAAAACGATCATTGATGCAGGTATTGAATGAGAAGAGATCTCATCTCAGCTGATGTCTGAAGCCGTCAACGGCTCAGGCCGTGCTCTACACTGGAACAGAGCAGGTAAGCCGCACAACCTCTGCGCTGAGGACAACGCAAAAAGGATAGAGGGCTTCGCCGAAGAGCCAAACGAAAAGCATGAAGACGGTATCGACTGGTCATGACGCGGAACCGCGACAGGGGAAGGGATCTTCAAAGGTTTTTGAGCAGGTGCGGCATAAGAAGAGTCAAGGCAGATGCATGCCGCACAAAATCGCCGCCGAGGTTGGCGGCGAATTGCTGTCTTTTTATTCCCTGGAGCAATTCTTTGACAGAAATGCCTCAATGTGAGCAATAACATGCAAGGCACAGTCTTGGCTGTAACAAGGTTGCATGATGGTGCTAGAAAGGGCGCCTACCAGGGCAGGCATGGGTAGCACTATGACGAGGGTCCGTTCGGCGAAGGCCCTTTTTGACCCAAAGGTGAAGAAGGGAAACAGCTAGTCAGTGACGGGCAAGATGCCGGGCGGGGCATACAAGAGATATCGCATATGGTGACCTCAAGTCTATACTCGACACGATCCCTTCGACCAGATGGGTCAAGGCATTACAACCACATATGTATGTGTTCATCTCGAGAAAAACCACGCCATTGAAGAGTGCTGGGTTCTCAAGCCCCCAAAGAGGCCGAACAACACGAAGGTCACTGCACGAAATGAACCTGGATGAAGATGTTATTGACCAGAAAGGAGACACCCGCGTTAATAAACCTTAGGTACGCGACTGTACCAAGCGAACGCAGTAGAGTCGGCCTGACCCCTATGACGGTGAAAGCTTGGATTTGAGCAAACATTACATCGTCCTCGCCAGCTGCACTGATGTGGAAGTTTTGAATTCCTTGCTAAAGTGACACGTTGATAACCCCAGAAGTGCCATACTGCGCATTCTCCAATCTCATCAGGAGCATGCTAAGAAAGCAGAGGCGTTACTGGGTACCAGTTGGTACCCATTGAACAAGATTATGGCTACGATGCTGAATATGCATCATTCTACGATACTTCGACGGAGCTTAGGGATGTCCGCAATCCCTCATTTTCTGATCACTCCAATGGCGGGTATTTGAACTCGACGCAAAATCGCTTGAACGCAGTTTGGGCAAATCAATCCGGCTTGCCATCTGTCACTACATAATTTTTGTTTTGGAGGTTGCGCTGCATCTCTCCATCTTTCCGCTCAGACCCCTATCAGGGTTGCTATCACCCTCGCAAACACATGGCAGGTTTTATCCTGGCTGGGCAATGCCCAGAATCCTGCTGTTGTAGCCACAGCTGGAAGGCCTTGCGCGAAGAACTCCGTCAAACCTAGCTCAATCCATCTAGGCACTTTGGGCTCGATACCTCACGTGGCAGCGTATACAGAATCCTGACGGATCGTGGTGTAGATTGGATCTATCCACCACGATTCACCGTCGATTGCTCAGGGAGCACTCGCTTTCGCAGCGCATTATTCAACGTGTACAGGCTATTCTCGAGCATCTCCGCTCTCAATATTACACTGATAAACCGGGAACGCTTAAGGAAGCACTGAGTTCGCCGGGCCTTGACTGAAACTCCCTCAAGACGAAGTTTAAGCTAGAAGCGTTGAATCTTGTAGTCAACTTCATTCTCCTTCGGTGCTATCTTGCTGCAAGGAATCTGCTGTGCTCGGGCGCTGCGGGCCTTGAGTCTATCTTAAATGGAGAGATGCCTCAATTGTCGCCCTGTGTTTCTCTCGTGGGATCAACTACTAATGTTTGAGGATATGTGCTACTCACGTTTCCAGGTTTTGGCGGCGGCTACATGGTTCTATCAAGATAAACCTAATCTTCCGTCCTTGATTATAGATCAGTGGACATGGCAGATGAGCTGTTTGACTCGCTACGGGAACTGAGGCGATTTCAAAAGCATACCTCTCATTCCTTACTGACGATGTGTTCACTGAAGGACCATCATAGCATCGAATGCTCGGCAAAGTGAAGGATAAGGAGAAAAAGCTTGGGAGCCAGGATTCTTTCCTAGTCAACAATTATAAAGCACTTCTTGAGCGAACGCTGGATGTGAAAACTGTCGTCGAACTGTTCGGATTGCAGAAGCTCTGCGGCCATCCTCTCATCGATCCCAGCCGAGGAGGTCGATCAGCAGCTGAAGAGGCGAGATCACTAGAACAAACATTGTTCTCCGATGCCCAAAACCTCACTTTTACTTTTTGTCACATCTACCTAACGAACTATGTTGCAAAGGAAGGACGCTGGCCTCCCTTAGATTTCTTCGACTCCCCTGGAAAACCCCCGTTGCTTCACAAGCTTAGCAATATTCAGTATAGGAACTTGGCTACAGCCCGTTACCCCCTATCCGACTGGGCAACCTGCCGGTTCAAGAAACATCAGGACTTAAATTACTACGATAATTACTTGGAGCTATTGGATGACAAGTCAATGTCATATACCCGATCTGATAAGCACTGTATCTGGTCCGGGGCACAACCACATACAGAGAGAAGAGTACTTCTAGAAACCCTTCATTCTCATCAGACTATCCTAGGCTAGTCGCCAGCAATGAAAAGGCCATGATCGGGGGTCTGTACATGCCAGATAGAATGCTCGCTGTTAATTGGCAGTTTTACATCTTGTCGAGGCGTCGCGTTTTGACTGGAAGAATGCCATAATGCTGTCCGAGCGATGCTTGCGGTAACGGTCTCCACGACGAGAAATCTATTTTTCATACCAATCAAGTCAAATACCTTGGTTTGATTGTGTCAACCGAAGGAGTGCGCATGGACCCGGACAAAGTAGCAGCAATTGCAGACTGGCAGACTCCACGGTCAGTGAACGATCTGATGTCTTGGTTGGGATTTTGCTCCTACTATCGTCAGTTCATTCCCCAATATTCTCGATTGACAAAGTCTTTCTACGATCTTCTGAAAGGAAAGGTTGTTCTCTCACGCACGGGGAAGCGTGTGATGAGATATCCCCCGTTCGTCTGGACCCACGCGCTGGAGGCTGCTTTCCAACAAGTCAAGAAAGCGTTCGCGGAGGCCCCTGTCCTGGCACATTACGATCCAGCCAAAAAGACAGTTTTGGAGACAGACGCATCTGACTTTATGACGGCGGGTGTCCTCTCTCAGTTCCATGGCGATGACCTGCGCCCAGTGGCTTTCTTCTCGAAGAAGATGTCACCGGCGCAATGGAACTACGCCATTTATGATAAGGAGCTCTTAGCTGTCGTTTGTTGCCTTGAAGAATGGAGACCGGAGTTGATGGGACTTGCGGAGTCGTTCCAAGTGAAAACCGATCATCAAGTCTTGGAGTACTTCATGCGCAATAAAAATCTCACTGCCCGTCAAGCTAGATGGGCGGAGTTCTTGAGCGCGTTCGATTTCGTTATTCAGTACAACCCAGGGAAATGCAACAAAAAGGCAGATGCCCTCACGAGACGAACGCAAGACTTGGCTAATGGCCCTCCTTCTTCTGCACGCGAAGCCATGAATGATGACGGCATGGACACTCTCACGCGAGGATGGCAAGGTTGTTCGGCTGGTGAGAGACGCTCAGGAGGGGGTGAATGGATTCTGGACCTAGAGCGTGGCTCGGTTTAAGATATATTAAAGCAGAACGGTGCGCGGCCTGGTTGGTTTCGCGCCAGCTTATGCTTTTGATTGAACTGACAAGGTCCGCCAGTCACGCAGCGGTGCTGATTAAAACGAGCTGGCATTTAAAGCCAGCATACATACTGCTAGCAAAGCATGCACCGCTTGCGCTGGAGATCGTGCGAAGTTGGGGTCTTGCATCCGTCAAGTATGCCTGGACCACCGAAGATCCCAGGGATAGTACTCTTGAAGAGTGGAACGATGAGAGCATCATCGACTTCAATATTAACGAGATGACCGAATCAATCACAGAGGCCGAAGCACGTCTCCATTCAATCTGGAACGAGGATAATTATTCCTCGATAATCGTCCTCCAGAGAGCGAACATGCAGGCCAATGAGGGAGGTTTAAATATCCATGGTGAGAATCACGCATTGGGTTAAAGATACGTTAGAACCGCAATTGTGCGGTTAGAAGGAGCGGATCGAACGAGCATCGGGATGGTGAATCGACCAAAGGCCCCGTTCAATCATTTCTGATCAAGCATGGGGGAGCAAACTTCCATGTTGTTTTATACTCGACAAAGAAGTTCAGAGAATCGGAGAACTAGGAAAGTGGTGCCTACGACGTACGAGCCTTTGCTTGTCTTCGACTGCGGAGACGAGGCAAACATTGCCTCTATCTCCATCATTTAATAACCATTTTATATTCGGCATAAGAACCTTTGAGGATCTCGTGAAGACGATGACCAACGACTCAATTTCTTCGACAAAGACCAGAGATTCATTCTCAAGATGTTGTTCAGACCGCATGAAGCAGCGACGGAGCTGGGTAAACGATGAGTCGAAAAATCATTGGCTTTTGAGCCAACATGGCTAAGGGCCTGTTACTTAGGCGTCGGATTGTTAAAAATGCTGAAAATTCAAGGCCGGTTTGGGGGGTTGCTTAGACCCATAGGGGTGTAAGAAGGTTTGTGGCCAAGCTCTCCTCTACCCACTCAATCTTGAAAAGCCCCCTGAAGAGATCCCGTCGGTGTCCCTGGGAAACCCGTTTTCAAACGCCCCTTTCCCCCTGTCTAGTGCTCTGAACGCTGCTACACACTGGACTTTGGCAGCGGTTGGTATGGACTTGGCACGATGGTTTGACTCCGCCGACTCGTGCGCCGCCGCCATAAAAGAATGGAGAGCTTACGCCGCTGCCAGCGTTGAGACTGCAATAAACGCCATCTGGGCCTCCGAAAAGGCGTACGGTCAGTCGACATATTCACATGGACATCCCTGCAGACACAGACGCGAGCAAGGAAAGCCATCAAAGGCACTGGGTGCGGATCCTCAACATGATGTCGCAGGACGTCGGTGTGTGTCGAGAGCTCGGCATCTCACCAGGACAATATTATACCATGCAGACCAACGGCATGGCAGCAGCGTTCTGGCAGACCATGGATGCCTCAAATCGACAGAAGTCACTGCTGTCGTGGTTGCAAGGACAACCGGCACAACAGACATCAAGGAGTGATGTCACACTCCTGTGTATTGACGGGTTAAATTTGCATACCATAATGAGGAGGCTGTCTTCGCTCAGGGGGCCGTCATAGTCCTCCCAATCGCGGATTTGACTCGTCGAGTGCATTGAACTGGAGTTCACTTTGTGCACACCACTGTTGATGACGTTCGTTACATTGCGAATTGGGCTTGAGCGACGCAAGTGTTTCCAGAGAGAGCACGCGATCATCCTCCTAACTCTGTGAAACACTCTAGTGCAGTACGAGTGCCAAGAGTTGAGCGTATCCCTCACGCGCTGCGCGGTGAGCAGACAACACCAACTCGGCTTCGATCTGACTTGACGTCCGCGCCCTCCGCTCACAAATCTGGGCCTTGACGGGAAAGTCAGAAGAATCAGCAACCTGGTGAATTTAGTTCACCACGGCACATTGCAAGGGCGGCCGTCGAACAGGACGAAGGCAAACCCGACAAGCCTGCCGCAAGCAACTCATTGAGGATCTCCCTGTCTCGATTCGCCGCGGACGTGCTTATAAGCACGCCCTCGTGGTTGTGGACCGCCTATCGAAGGACCGCGTCATCGAACCGCTGACATCTGAGTCCGCCGACGGGATTTCTGGAGGTCATCGCATCTTCTGCGCTTTCGGTTATCCAACCTCAATCATTTCAAACCAAGGGTCCGCCTTCACGCCTGACCTCGTTCAAACGTACTGCAGGCAATACGGCGATACGCTTTCAAAACGCGTGGCGCAATCTATCCAGGAAAGAGGTGAACAAGGACGCCTAGTGGCCACCATACGAATCCGTACAGCTGGAGCTGTTCGTGTTCAACCTTTTTGAACAGCCGTTTCTTGCTTTGCAAGCATACTGTGCATTGCTTTGAGACCATGGATATGCAAGCACGAAATGCGTTCTTCGACGATGTCTATCGCTCTCGCATTCCCCCTTTCTGGCGAAGCAGTCAGTTTCGCATTCGACCCGAATATCGCCGCGCTGATGATAACGAGGATGAAGCCGAATTGAACATCAATTCGCTATGACTTCGGCGATGCGGGCTTCCAATTAAGCGACTTCGTTAATTTGGAGGGGATCGAGGAAGCTGAAGTGCCCGCCGAGGAGTCTAACGTCCAGCTAGACCCAACGAAACAGCTCTTCTGGGTGGATTGACAGGTTGAAGAGATAATATAGATTAGATGAAAGATAGATGAGAATGGTTCTTCTTCTCTTCTTCATACAATGCAAGCATGGTTAGAGTATTGGATCAACATATGAATCAATGGAGCAAGGTTGTTCTACTGGTGGCTTCAAAGGAGCGCAGCGGACTGAGACACAACCCTGAACGTTTGTTAAGAGGCCCCAATTCAAAGGCCACTTTCAGGGGCTAAGAATCTACAAATCAGTGGAATTCTCTACAACAAAGCAGATTCATGGCGAGGTGTTTCGATGACTAGTAGTTTAGGGTGTCTATGTTGCGCTTCTTAATTGATGTCTATAATCTTAGCTACTGAGATGAGTTGAAAGGAAGAACATCAGACAGAACTACGAACGGGCGAGAATTTTGAGGTCATGGCATAGCACTCAGTGCCCGATCTCAATGGTACCAAGGACTTGGCCTGACTCGACGTACGTCCTAGCCAGGATCGTCGGAGGAAGCCCAAAGATACATCTACGATTGAACGTATTTGGCGTCTTCGAGACACTCTTTCATAGAGGCAGCTGCACCAGCGTTCTTGAATGAGTGCGATTTTGGGCTCATTGTCAATACATCAAGGCATGGCGGAAAGTGTGAGTCCCAAATATCGTACGGACATAATCAGGAGGAGCCAAGGATGCTGTAGTGGAGGCCTTGATTGACAGGTGACTAAATGATACCTGTGGAGCGTCAAGCCGTAAGGACTGGCTTGTACTGTGAATGCTATGGCTGCGATTCAGATGCTCATGGGTGTTTGTAGATGAACTATCAAGTGATTGTAATATAGAGAAGGCTTCCAGGCAATCTAATCAAGAAAGATGGACAACTGGAATGAAAATGGAAAAAATCGTGGGTATCTCAGAAACAAAAGAAAGACTGACAAAAAACGCAAGTAGAGGGAGACAAGCAGTTGGCTAGTCTCTTTCGTAAGTAATCTTTAACCTCTTGACCGGAGGTTTTGGCGTCTCTGAATCGCGATCTCTATTCTCTGCCGTGGAGGCAGCCTTTTTCTTCTTGCTGCCGGCTTTCGAGGGTCCTCCAGCATTCGGAGGCACCGATGATGCAGGCGTGCCAGCATGAGAGGGTGTGTTACTACCTGGTGCTGGTGAGTCCTAGATCAAAATGTTAGATGCAATCCATTGTGACTTGTGTGCATGCATGCCTATCAAACTCACCCTATTGAAACTGACGGAACTCCTTGAGAACACGCGGTCCGCATCGTTGACGTGAGCCTTCCGTCTGGCACCTCCACCCGCACCACCAGTACTGGATGATGATGGAATAGTTGCTCCCTTGATGTAGTTATCGAACCCCTTTATGATGTTGCCGGCGCCGGTCTCTTCAAGGTATGACTGTTCGAATCGGTATATCGAGTCTTCCAACATAGCCTGATTTCGAGTCAGCTCAGGACCTTGGATACCCAGACATACAATCACATACCATATTTTTGTCAAGCAGTCTCTTCTTCTGTATTGTCTCCCTCAAATCACGACGCAGTCTCTCGTAATATGGCAGACCGCGTGTTTGCTGATCAGCCCCCGATGTTGAAGCACCAAGGGTCCCGGGCCCTGCGGTGACGCCTGTAGCTGGCGTTGTCCCAGCCGCCACTCCGGTTGTTGCTGGAGTTTTTGTAGCCATTCGGAGGGATCTGTTCTTGATTGTCTGCCGGTTCTGAAAAAGCGAGAAGCGATTCTCTTGGTCTGTCTTGAGCTCCGATGTGATGGATGGCGCTGAAGAGATGTCGTCAAGCTGCTGACTACGCGTTAGAACGAAATGCGCCGCGGAGTCGATGTTTATCCGCAGCATCGCGCCTTCCCTACAAACGCGGATTCGTGACTACTTACCGCGTCGCTGGCGTGAGAGACAAGGAGGAAAAGTTGCAGATTGACACAAAAGGTTAAGAAGCATTGCAAAGTGATATTCGCTCTCAAACATGCCAACTGTTCCCATTCATCTCCCTGACACTCGCCCTGAGCGACGTGTTAATCAGAATGGAAGCTTCAATCCTCTTCCGAGCCTTCTTCAGACCCCATCAGGGCTGGCAATCATAGAGATGCAGGGCACAATCAACCTCCCACTCAGCGCCCTGAACAAGATTGAGGCAGACATTGAAGCAGGAGGCCACTCCGATGCACCAGCCCAGTTTGAAACCCCTATCGGGCGACTAATATTTCCGGACTATCGCGGCAAAGATACACCAGCCGATGACAAAGGCTGGATGAAGCGAGTTTATCTCTACGTTGGACAGAACCAGCGTATGACTGGCGAAGTCAAAGCGATTCCAAAGCCGTTGGCTGTGCTACGACGAGTGGAGAGAAATGTCGACGACGACAACGATGTCGAGATGTCTGATGCACCGAAGAGGCAAAAACATGTTGATGAGCTTGAGATTGTTGACATCATCAAGTACAGAATCTACTTCAAGCTGAGACCGGAGCCCGTCAGCAGCACTACAGCCATTCCCAATTGAGATTGTGGACAAGCTCTTGGATTTTTCCTGATGCTGTGGCATATCTTTGGCGGCCACGCAGCTGTCATCACTCAGCTCAAGACTCAGTGACGCTTCGTCTCACTGTCAAGATGGCAATTGCAACGGCAAGTGCTATGGTTTTGTGACCACTCGCACCTTCTCAAGAATCGTCTTCTTTCCGCCAATGAGAGACAACCGCGATCATCGCACCTTCCTCATTTTTGAGACCTGACTTTCACGGGGGTAGACTGACAAGTGTGCGGGCTGAAGTCCCCGACACGCACATCAATGCAAACACAGTGGACCAGGAAAGGCCGTCGTGGTTGCCAATTTCGACGGGGCACTTCTCGTGCATCAAATTGAAGGTGCTTTCGATATCAGAAGGAAATCACGCTGCAGAGCACAACCCCTTTTTACATTCCGTCAACCTAATTACATTGGAAGGCAAACGGCAGCTGCCAGGTCGCCCCTTCCTCGACATCAACATCCTTCAAACTTAAGGAATTGCCTGATTCCTTCCTCTTCAACCACACTGAATATAAAGGAAGGAACACATAGTCCCACCTTTGGTTGAAAGGCTGTTCCGTCTACTCGAGGAAGGAACGACACGGCTCCTCAAGGTTACCAAGACTGCCAATCAGCCTTGCGAGTTTGTTTTCACATAGGCGACAGCACCCTGAGCCACCTTTATGGACTTGGTCAAAGACAAGCATCATTGGGAAGGTGGTGAGTCGATCACACGACCGAGTCTCGATCCACGATACCTACACAACAAGGGTAGTCGACCCTGAATTCTCTCGTGGAGCGTGTATCCTGGACATGCCGAAATAGGAAGTTGAGCATTGACTACAAGCTCCTTCTGTATGGTGGATTCTGAAAGAGCGTGTATGGGGGGCGTGAAGGGGGTGATCCAGGTGTAATGGTTATCCATCCACATTCACACCCTGGATAAACGGCTTTTTTTTGTTGTATCGTGGACATGTGTCGCGGTCTGCAACGCTCATTCCCCAATTCCGTCATTGCCACATCGAAGTATATCTACAAACAGCATGCCATTCGAAACATTTCACTTCATTTCACTTTGTCACCTGGACTCTTGGACTACTAGCATCACTCGTCACATCATCTCTCTTTACCTTCACATTTATGAGCCCGGCAAGTGTTTCGGCTAACGCTCAAGTTTGTTCAAGTATCTGTTTTCAGGCACGACACTTTCAGAGTGTCACCTCAACGTCGCAGCAGCCATGTTTCATGCGTACTGCGAGTCAAAGACATCATTGTCTTCTGAAGAGGAATGGCATCTTTGGTATTCAGCTATTCGCTCTAATGCCAAAGCATTAGACATATGGGACTTCGTCAATCCTGACGACGACAACGCGGATTTGCCTGATAAGCCGCTAAAGCCTACTCCCGCGTCAATCAACCCAGGTGCTACGACAGCAGCACAGCTCACAGCCAACGAAAGACGTCGCTTGGAAGACGAGACATCCACCTTCGAACGTCTATGTGACAAATGGTCCGAGAAAAAACAGAGGATTCGTGCTGTCCAGGCACTGATATTGGCTAGTCTGGCACCATCAGCGAAACTATACGCTAAAGATAAAGGTTCACCCAAGGAGATGCTACGTTCCTTGAAATCCAGATTTGCGACTATGGATGAATTTAGTAAGACCGAACTTCGTCAGCAATACAAAAGACTTACACGTCCCATTCACGACATCAAGTGCTTTGAAGACCACTGTCAGCGTTGGCTGCTATTGGAACAGGAAGCGAAGCAGTTGAAACTTGAGAGCTTCACGTCAGCCGACATGGTGTTCATTCTGGATTTTGTCAAGTCGTTGCGTCAGGTCGCGAGATCTTTTGCTTCTACAACTCTTTCACGAATCAACAACGCGGTTGCAGATGGTGACACTAGGGATATTCCTGACTTGAAACAATTGGTACGGGCTGCACGAGAGCAAGTGCCCCTGGCGTCTCGAATCAAGCCTTTATTACAAGATATTTTCTCCAGCGGAGGCGGCAACGGCAATGGAAGCAATGTAAGGACCAACCAAGGATCTGGATATCAGTCCAAGAAACTATCCCCGACTCCCTGTGAATGCGGTAACAACCATTAGAGATCTAACTGCTTCTACTACAATCCGGCAATCAGACCTTCTAGGTGGCATCTAGACCCAGCTATCCAAGCGAAGCTGTCTGAATTTCTTGACAAGAATCCACCAATCAGGGAGAAAACCGAAAAATCGCGTTCGAACAATCGTGAACGTCAGGAAGGTGGTGATCAGGATGAGAGTACCGCCCCTTCATCGTCTGGTGGTGCACATCACTTGCCACGTACAATCTTTGCAGCACATCATGCGACAATGAACATTCAGGATGTCCCTTATCCACCGAGGGATAGTTTGATCTTGAATCCTGGGACCACCGTTCGTTCATGTCATACTCGTGAGCGATTCGTGGATTATCGCTTTCACCTTCACAACATAGAAGACATCGTGGATAGAAAACACCCAATCAATCAGAGCGCGTTATCCCTACCCACGATACACGCTCCACGAGGCACTCTTACCATTGAGACCCTTAACGATCGAGATGGGATACCCCACACACGCAGATTCCCC
>JAGYIB010000065.1:0-17843 GCA_024244615.1 Ascosphaera pollenicola | reverse complement strand
GTTCAGAGTTCAGTGTATCAACGGGTTTGTAGCGATGTGTGGCGTTGAGCACATGTTCTTCAATCTCGTCTTCAACCACCTCCTTGACTGCCCAAACATCCTCATAGCCACTGCAGACAACCTGCGCGTAGGTGTATGGTAATTTTGGATCAGACACCTCAACAAAGCGAGCCCGCAAGATCGGATTTCTCTCGATAACATCTAGCCACGCACATCTGAGTCGGTCAACATCAACCCATGGGGCAAGCTCCATCACGTCATGATTGTAGTATCGACTGTAATCGGATGATACCATTTCCGCCACCATAGCCTCTTGTAGTGGTGTAGCTGGCAGAATGCACTCAGCGTTGTGTATCTCGGAGACTTCTTTATTCAGTGACTGTCTTAATTGTTCCTTCAAATCAGTGAAGGGGATGACAGAGCTATTTTCCTCTGCCGTATGAGAGGATACTCTTTCCACGAGGTTTGCTATGGTGCGGCCTCTCATGATTGCACTGACGGATAGCAGGGCCCCTGAGGATTTCATTCTTGACGAGAGGCGTATGGCGTCAATACTGTCTAGTCCAAGCTCAAATATAGATGTACTCTCGTTAATTGAGGAAGCATCAGTATCGGCTAACTGGGCTATTTGTTCCCGCAATTCAAGAGCTAGTGGCGTCCACTCGAACGACTCGGTGTGCTCTGATGGAGATGATACACGAGTTGTATCCTTCTCCTTGAGTTGCCCCTGATCAGGCAACTTGATACTCAGGTGCATATCCACATCTTGCATTAACGCGTACAAAGTATCGTCGAATGATGTGCACAGCTTCTTCGCAATGTCCTGAGTCATAATGCCACTCTTGGTGGCGAGTGTCACAGTTCCCCTGTTATTCCTCTGACGCTGCACTTCAAACGACAAACTGAAGTCCTGATTAGAGTCGGACGAAACAGGGTGCCACAGCTCCTCCAATGGTGTTTCTTCTAGGTCAACCTTCTGAAAAACAAATAAACTATCGAATAGAGGACTGTCGGCGGGTTTTCTGAGCCACTTCCGTATATCTCTCAGCGATGTGTGCTGGTATGGAATGATAGATGCATAGTAATCATGGCATGCTTGAACCAAAGTCCTCATTGCAGTGCACCCGGAAGGAGAAACACCACATGGAACAGTATTGAACATCGGGCCCATGATCTCTTGGGCACGGTCAAAATCAATCGCACGACCAGACACCACGATACCCAAACTTGGTAAGAATCCGAAGTGATGGGTTGCCACGCATATCCAACAGGCTAGGAAGATTGCTTGCTCTGTAACGTTTAATTCACGTCGTAGACCCTCCACCAGATTGATGTCCGTGAGATCATGTGTCACAGCGATAGATTGCCCATAGTTGTTTGAGTCTGGTGGCAAGAGTAGGCGTGCACTCTGCTTCTCTAGATGTTGGCGCCAAAAAGCCTCAGCGGCAGGATAGTCAATGGCGTACACCCAAGGCAAAGCGTCAAGCAATGAAGGCTTATCAGGGGTGTAACCAGTTTCCGAGTACATTCTCGCAACTTCGCGAAGAGTATGAGGCAGACTGATTCCATCATAAATAGCATGGAAAATATTGAGCACCATCAGTCTTTTAGCTGCTCCTTCTATAAATGTTATCTCCCATGGGGACGAAAGATGGTTTCCCTCGTCGACCCATTTTTCGAATTGCTTCTGCACAATTTCCCGGTAATCTTCGTCATGGGACACCTTCGCATCAGAGCATGGCAATGGCATTTCTTTCAGGACAACCTGGGCAAATCCGTTGTCCGTAGAAACAAATTTCGTTCTCAACACCAAAATTGATTTCTGGGCTTCATTCCATGCCTGCTTGAGGCGGGTTATGGAGACGCTTGCCGAAATCTCGTAGCAGAAGTTGGCCAGATATGACTTTTCCTGACTTTGAAGATATTGATATAAGATGCCTTCTTGCAGCGGCGTACAGGGAGCGACACGCTCGAGTCCAGTAGAGCTTATGCTTAGATCGCGGGCGACTGCAAGAAAGTTGGCTTGAGAAAATGCAGCCAATCGCAACTTGGCTTCTCTGTAGCAACCCCTGTTGCTCTTTTCGCGCCTATTGGTCTCAGATATCACTCTGTAGAGATTCGATAATGTAGGGTCTATTATTGATGTTAGCTCGGCACTTGGGGTAAAACAATGCGGCTCACATACTTTTCATTACTTGTGCAGAGGAAACATCAAGGAAGCCATTGTTCCTCAAATCTTTGGTAAATGTTGTGGCGGTGATAGAATCCAAGCCCAATTGGAACAAGTTTGATTCAGGTGAAATCTTTGTCGGATCAAGTCCTAGCAGATCTGCAACGAGATCGATGAACTTCTTCATACCTTCTGTAAGGGTGACAGAGGTGTCGGAGGCGGACCTTGAAAGTTTCTGGAGGTCTTCAGGGGTGAGTGAACTATAGAACGACTTCAGTTGCTTGACATCTAGCTTATTGTTTGCTGATAGTGGCATCCTGTTCAGTGGTACGATGTGTGTAGGCACCATGTATCCAGGAAGTGCTGATAAGCACGCTCGTCTGGCAATTGCTACTATCTGTTGCGCCTCAGGAGTCAAATCCAGTTGAATTGCTTCGCATGATTTACCTGGCACCGAAGTTACCAGGAACGACACAAGTTGCTCCTTGGTCTTCTCCGAGCGCTTTGCAATGATGGTAGCAACGCCCCTGATCTCTTTAGCAGATCGCGTGATTGTCTCATTGATTTCCCCTATCTCAAGACGTTGACCACGAAGCTTGATCTGGTCGTCTTGTCGACCAAGGAAACAAAATGTATCATCGTGGTACAGTCGAACCAGATCGCCTGTGCGGTAGATTCGATCGTTGAATGTCTCAAGAGATATGAAGCGCTCTCGTGTCAAATCATCGCGATTAAGGTAGCCCTTTCCAACTAACGGGCCACCGACGCAGAGCTCACCGATACCACCTCGAAGGACCGGTTCGGTCGTACCGGGCCTGAACACATAAGACGAAACATTGTCGAACTGGGACCCTATATTTGCAGGCTTTCCATTTCTTGGAACTCGTGGGAACATGGTGCACCCGATAGTAACTTCCGTGGGGCCGTAGCCGTTGTAGATAACGTTGTATCGACCCCAGTCATCAAGGATATCTTGCCTGAGCGCTTCTCCCCCAGTGATGAAGACTCCTCTTTTGAGGGAAGGAACTTCATCGGGATGTAATAGCCTTGCCAGGCTCGGGGTTAGGTCAATATGCGTGATCTCCAATTTGGCGAGTGTTCCAGGAAGATCCTCAAAAAGCAAATCCCGAGGGCAGGAGACAAGACAGATTCCAACGCTCCAGCTCCAATACTGTTCCAGAACACTGACGTCAAAATGGAACGAAGCGAATTGAAGCCATCGCGAAGACTCATCCCAATGACCACTAAATAGTCTCTGAAAAGCCAGCATAGCTTGTACCGCATTGTCATGGGTAATCAGACAACCCTTCGGGGTACCTGTTGTCCCTGATGTATAGAGGCAGTAACAGGGGTCCTTCTGACTGATAGCATTGGTCAATAGTGGCGGATCGTCTCGAAAGACTCGGCAAGTGCCTGAATCATTGACTATGATCACATCGATATCTGTGAGGGAGTTCAAATCACCTGCTGTATCTGATATTGCTAGCAACAACTGAGCCCTTGAATCCTCAAGTATGAATTTTTTTCGAGCCGCAGGAGCCGTAGGATCAATTGCCACATATGCGCAACCAGCCTTCAGGACGCCTAGGATAGCCATATAGGCTTCTGGACATTTGTCAAAACAAATTGCAATCAAACCTCCTTGTGACGCGCAGTGTTGTTGGAACAAACGCGCGAATTTGTTAGCCTCTCTATCGACCTCCGCGTAAGTCCATTGCCTGGCCTGCACACTCGCCCCTTTTCGAGTAATAAACTCAAGGGCCACTTTTGAGGGTGATCTGGCTGCAGTCTCTTCAAAAAGCCCATGAAGTAGTCGGCACGGCGTCGCAATTTCAATTTCTTTAGCTGGGGTGACAGATATCATATCTGCAGGCAAGCTGGAAGCATTGTCGACATAATCTTCAAGATGTGTCAAACAGTGGATAAGCAGACAATCAAGCTGCCGCAATATGAGTTTGGCTTGATTCTGGGGAACTAAATCGCTCCGGAAAGACAGGTTATACTGTAAAGTAGACTTCGTCGGCACAACCTCTAGGGAGATAGGATACTGTGACTGTTAGTTACGGACTGGCATTGTAGCGCATGCAGACTTACATCAACTTCGGCTTTTTCATCGACGAATGCCCACGGCAAAGGTTCCGATGAGTTCTGTGCAAACTTTTGATAGATGAATAGCGTATCGAACAGAGAAGAATCAGAGTTTGTCCATTCATATACTTTCGATAGCGGTGTAAATTGATATCGTGTCATCTGTGCATTTTGCACCATGATGTGATTCAACAATTGCTGATTTGTACCCTCTACATGGTAGTACGTAGGAAGGGTTACAAGACAAGGGAAAGCAGCGCCCTCAGCTTCAGTGTGGACATTTCGACCAGACATGACAATACCACATGTCACCTTTCTTTCTCCAACATATGCTGTCAGTATCTTCGCCCAAGCTGCCTGACAAGCGGCCTGTAGCGAAACGTTCGCCTTACTGCACAAATTCTGAAGCCATGGTAGAGTGTGCTGGGATTCTGACGCAATGTTATATGTGCAGTAAGGTAGCCTTGGGTGATTTGGGTTCATGTCTGGAAATTTAGTCACATAGAAATTGGACTGCATGCTTTGCCAATACTCCTTGGCAACAGAAGAGCAAGACTGTGCCTCGGCGACAATGATCTCGTGTATCGGGCGTATGGATTTTGGATCGAGTAAATTCCCCCCTTTGATGATTGTCGATATGTCAGAGAGAACGATGCTCAAGGATTGGGCATCATATAAAGCATGATGAGCCGAGAACTGTAAAAATATCCCTGCTTCATCATTCTGAACTGATACAAACCATGGTGGTTTAGCAAGGTTCTTCAGGGCTTCTTGGCCAATGCGATCTCTCAGTAGTGAAACGTCTTCACTGCTGGGAGATAGACAGTCAACTGAGCCCCAGTGGGCATCAAGGGGTTCAGTTGCGTATGTGATCATCGCAAAAGGATGGTCCCGGCTATGAGTCGGGAAGAAGCCAGTCCTTAGCATGTCATGACGATCCATAGCAGATTCCCAAGCCTTGCGAATCGAAGCCATGTCAACATCAATATCATACCTTAGCAGCAGGTGATTTAGATATGAATTCCCGTTGGAGTTCATAAACGATGCAAGCATTCCTGCTTGAACAGGGGTACATGGGGTAATCAACTTCACGGTGCGCTCTGCAGCATATGGAATGTTGCGCATAGATGCCTCTTGAGAGGCAGAAAATGCTTCAAAATCAACAGTATCAGCTTCATCGCCATTCTCAACACGGTCTGGGTTAAGAGTGTGCTCAGCTATCTCCCGAACAGAAGGTTTCTGCAGCAAGTTAGTCGGTGCAAATCTGTCGACGACGTAATGACATACCTCGAGTATATCACCTGCTGAAATCGCGAAACCCAGTGTACTGAGTTTCGCCGCCAGCTGAAGGGCATTGATACTATCTAGTCCTAGTTGAAATATTGTTGTATCTAAGGTGATGTGAGTATGCGCGACTTCTGATAGCTCAGAAAGGACTTCTCGAATCTGTTTGGCTTTTGCATCCCACTTCCCAACCGAGTGTTCAGTGGTCTTCTCTGTCGGCGGAGCCTCCTGGGGCTTGAACACAACAGATTGCAGACCCACATCCTTCAAGAAACTTGAGTCAAGAGCTCGTGCGTATGGATATAAGACTGTATGAGATACCAGTGCTAAGAAGGCAGATAAAAGGGTGTCGGCGTCTGTACGTGATATCAGTGATTCATCAAAGTGTAGAGCTGCCTCCACCTTTCCAGATACCTTGTCTGGTATAACCTCACAAATCAAGGGCATGTCCATTGCGCCAGTCTCATTTCTCAACTTCCAGACAGTATCATCCAGCCTCAACTTGTCATCTTGTAATAGCAATAGCGTGTCAAACAGCACGTGGCTATCACGTCGTAGCTGTGTGCTTAACTTTCTGAGTGATGTTAGTTGATGAGGCAAGATCTTGAGATTGTCGTCTCGCAATTGATGGACAACCGTCAGGTTGATCGATCCCGCCGAGATGGTTGCACGAATAGGGAGCGTATTGAAACAGGGACCGACAATATATTCTGCACCCTCGATAGGGATATTGCGTCCACTATAAACGTTTCCAAAACACAGATCGTGCACACCACTCAAGTGGACTAGGAGCTTGCCCCAAGATGTTTGAAGAATGCTCAACAAAGTTGTAGACATCTCTTTGCATTGCCCTAAAAGATCATCAAGCGACAATGGAACTGCCTTTGCTATTGAGTTGAAGGACGGTTTCTGAGTTCCCCTTGATTTTTGCTTGTCTATCCCGATACTCCTGACACCTTCGAGGTAGGATTTCCAAAAATCTGAACATTCCGGGCTGTCAGAGGCAATCATATAGCGCAGATAGTCCTCAAATGGAGGATACAGTGACTGTACATTCCCTTTAAGAGATGTTTCAACGTCTTTCAGAATCAGTGCTATCGCAGCTGCATCATAGATGGCATGATGGATGTCCATCTTGAAGAATGTTGCCTTCCGCCCCTTTATCACGAAAAAATGATACGGAATTAGATCATCTGCGCTTGTAGGATGCGGACCAGCTATCTCATTCTCAATATCCAGATTGACGTCTTCTGTGATCATATCCCATGGCAGTTCCAGTGTGCGCAGGACAATTTGGACATATGGGTTCCGTGCATCGTAGGTAGACGCAAACCGAGTTCGTAGAATATCGTGCCGCGTGATAGCTTGTTTCCATGATTTCTCTAATTCTCTGACATCACAGGCTAGCTCAAGTATGAGCACATTGTGGTAAGCATCACTCTCCGACAATCGCGCAAGCATGGCTTCTTGCAAGGGTGTACATGGAAGAACCTTCACAGGCTCGTAACCACGTGCAATGGTGTCTTTTTTGACCTTCTCCGTGATCTCAAATGGAAGCAAGGGAATCCCCTGTGTTGAGGTTTCGGCGAGACGAACCATTCCTTGAGATTCTTTGATGTGTTGTGCCAACCGGGTGACAGAGTTATGGATGAGAATCTTAGAGATGTCGATTTGACCGAGGCCACGGGACTTCAAGCTCTTTGACAATGATGTAGCCGAAATGGAATCAAGGCCCAGACTGAAAAATGATGAATGTTTACGAACATCTTCTAAGGGGGTGTTCGTCACTTGGGAAACACAAGATGCGATGATGGCTTCGGTCTCAGAAAGTTGATCTTCGTTTTCAGAAAAATCAGAGCGGCGTGAATAACTGTCAAGCATATCATGATCGAGACTCTTCAGGTGGTCAAGAAGGGGCCTCCAATCCTTTTTGCCAGAAGAGTTCAGGGGAAACGACGGGACTGGAAGCATTATTGAGGGCACCATATAGGGCGGCAGTTCTGTTTCCAAAATGTTGAATAAGTCTTTGACTATTTCATGGTCATGCGAACTGTTGATGTTCGACTCGCCAGAAAGTTTCAAAAATGAGACAAGCTGTTGTTTGCCTTCACCTTGATCCGGCTGGACGATGGTAACATTGTCCAATACTTCCGCTTGCCGTGATAGAACTGCATCAATTTCGCCCAACTCAACACGCTGTCCACGGAATTTCACCTGATCATCTTGCCTTCCTAAGAACAGCAGTGAGTTATTGGGTAGCATTCGACCAAAATCGCCTGTTCTATAAATCCGGCCGAATTCGGGGTGAGCCATGAACTTTTTGGTGGTGAGGTCCTTCATGTCAATGTAGCCCTGAGCCACTTGGTCACCCCCGAAGCATAGCTCGCCAACTCCACCGCGAGGCACCAACGGAAATCCTGGAGTGTCAGCGACTATGAATACCGATGTCGTTTCGAGTGGGGCCCCAATATCGTTCGGTTGATCGTTGCTCTTGATGTTCGCCTTCAACGTGACTATGTTCGTCGTTTCGGTTGGCCCATACCCTTGCCATAAGCCTTTGCCGCCCCAATTTTGCAATATCTTCGAATTAAGTGACTCGCCAGCGCTGATTAGGAACCTGACGCGCGGAACATTCTCAGGATGTACTAACGCGGCCACAGTTGATGTCATACTCAGATGGGTGATGCCCATTCGTCGAATAAAGTTCTCAATGTCTCGAAATAGGAGATCATTCGTGGTAGCACACAAGGTCATGCCCCTATTCAATGTGAAAAATACTTCGAAGACTGCGACATCGAACGCCTGAGAACATGCCTGAAGCAGCTTTGAGCAGGGCTCAGATGGGTATTTCTTCGCCAAAATAGACAAATTTGTCTGTAAGTTTCTCCGTGTAACAACGACACCCTTTGGAATCCCTGTGCTCCCTGACGTGAAAATTACATATGCAGGCATCGATTCTTCAACAGATATTGAAGGGGCTGAGATCGAAAGCCCCACAAATGAGAATGTGTCAACATTGACTGGGGTTATAGATGAGGAGAATTCAACGGCAGCTGAGATTTTAGTTGTCGTGAGGACGACACGGCAGCGGGTATCATGTAGTATATGCATGAGCCTGGCTTTGGGGGTAGATGGGGCGATAGGGACAAAAGCCGCTCCAGCTTTGACAACAGCGAGCATGGATACATATAGCTCCGGACATTTTTCCATGTAAATCGCGACGAAATCGCCTGTATTGACTTGTAGAGATTGGAGGCGATGAGCAACGGCATTCGAAGAGATTTCAAGCTCCGAATAAGTCAGCTTCTGCACTTGCACTTCTCCTGTTTCGACATGAATATCTTCTCCAAACTCAATCGCAATTCGTTCAGGGTTGTCTTTCGCTGTAGCCTTCACGCCGTCCGCAAGCCCTGCTGAATATGGCTCCTTCTGGTAGGGAAAGTTTGTGATAGATAATGTGTCTCTTGAAAGTCTGCTGAAAAGATTGTTCAACGCTTGATCAGGGCAGTTGACAATGAGCGATGTGATCTGATCCAGTTGGTGCAAGAATAATGCAGCTTGGGCAGAAGGCATGGCAGATGCATCAAAGCTGACAGTTGCTTGTATGGAATCACCCAAGACTTGCATTTCCACTAACAGAGCACATTCGAGGTAGTCTTCGGTCTCAGTGACCGTGAGCAATTTCCGCTCCTCAGAATGTTCTTCAGTGAGCATGTCCTGCCATACGAATAGCCCGTGGAACAGCTTTTCGTGAACAGAAATATCGCTGTGCTTTTTGATCTGCTGCAGGGGGGCAAATTCATGTTTAAGAGCTTGTCGATTCAAGTTGTTTGCGGCCATAACAAGGTCACGCGACGTCCTCATGGTCATCGTCTTGAATCGCAGCGGGACGGTAGCAACACATGGCCCAATAACCTTTTCTATATCTGCCAACGGTAGCGTTCTCCCAGATGAGACCGATCCTATGACCACATCAGCATTGCCAACGTAGCTGGCCACCAAGTACGCGAAAGCGCTTTGAAATATAGCCTGGGTACCGATATGAAGTCTTTGGGCGATTTTCTTGGCCTCAGGAGCTTGGATATGTATTGTGCGATGTAGAGTCTCTCTGCCTGATGCAATATCGGTCTTAGAATTGAAATTCGGCCACCGATGTGCTTGATATCCTTGCAAGTGATCTCTCCAATAATTAGTAGCACGCTCCCAGTTTTCTGACGATATATCATCGTTGAGGAAGCTGACGACTTCGCGGAATTGGGGCCGTTTTGGGAGAGTTTGGTTTGAAAGAAAACGACTGACATCGTTGCAGACCAACTCCCATGACCAACCATCGTATAGTGAGTGATGTACCTGACATTTCATTCGAAGCCTTTCGCCATTCGTTGAGAATTTGAATGTCAATGGATGTAAAATCTTGTGACTGACGTCTTCATGATCACTGTGATTCCCTGTGAACTGCTCTTCGGCAAGATCGTTCCAAACGATCTGGACGAAACTGTATGAAGAATCCTCCGTGGCCAAGAACCCAGTCCTCAAAATTTCGTTCTGTTGCGCAAGAGCCCGAAAAGCCTTTTTCACTTCATCTTCCTGGATACCTTTCTCAAATTCATGTTCAATCCGATTAAAGTAAGCGTGAGAGTCACGCACTGTCTCCGTGAGCATGGCAATTTGAACAGAACTGCATGGGTAAATCTCATGAACGTGGAAGAAAATTTTCGACTTTTTTAGCTCTGCCTCAACAGCGGTTATCACTTGTTTGAAACCTTGATTCTGGCTTGCGGGTTTAAGTTGTTGATCTGACAGCTTCTTGACCTCCACGCGCGAACAGAGACCGTTGATGCAGTCTGCGTCAAGAATATCAGTGACATCAAGATCTAGTCCTTTGCCGCGGAGCATTGATGAAAGCTTGATTGCACTGAGAGAATCCAAGCCTTGGGAAGCTAGACTCTTATCAACATCAACTGGCGCACCTAAAGTTCCCTCAACATGAGAGATGATGTTCTTGGTCAAGCTATCGTATGAGGTTGACACCCCAGCCTTCCATGCCCCCTTCTTCTCGACGTAATCTGCAACCAGAAGTTTCCGATCGACCTTCGCGGAAGGCAAGCGAGGTAGTTTGTCCAAGATAACAAAGTCACCGGGTACCATGTATCTGGGTAGCCATCTCCTGCACGTCGTGGAAACATCAGCAGAGCTGATAGCGGTATCGTCAACCGTGAGAAACGCTACCAGTATACCCTCGACGACATTTACCACCGCGTTTCGTACCCCCTTGGTCTTGCATATAATTTGTTCAATTTCACCGAGTTCAATTCTCTGACCTCGTAACTTGACTTGGTCGGTAGAAATCCTTCCCAAGCACTCCAAAAGACCATTTGGATGTATACGTGCTTTGTCGCCAGTGCGATAGATGCGGCCATGGTTTGGTAGATTGATAAAGGCGGCTTTATTTTCCTTATCCCGGTTAAGGTAGCCATCAGCAAGTTGAAATCCACCCAATGCAAGTTCGCCAATGTGCCCTAGGTGTGATATTTCGGGTTGCTGTACCCTCGTCTTCTCATGGGCGATCGGTATGATAAACGCGGTGACCGTGTCCAGGGGCACGCCAATATTTCCGACTAAGTCACCAGAATGGACATCGTCGGCAACTGTGCAATGAATTGCAGCCTCAGTAGGGCCATACATGCCATATAGTATTCCTTGTCGGTCAAAGGAGGTGCCAAATTCATCAATGACATGTCTCGTCAACATCTCTCCGATGGTCAACATGACCTTCAACGAGGGTACATTGGACCTTGAGCGAACGAGTTCGCCGGCTACAGTTGGTGTAAATTCGGCAGCATCAATTTGCATATTCTTTAGAACAGCAGGTAGATTGCTTAACATCTTACCCCTTTCACAGCCCACCAAGGTGGCTCCACGGAACCAAGGGAAAAATATCTCGAAGACAGACACATCGAACGTAGGCGAGGCGAATTGCAAAAACCTCGTGAAGTCAGGTATATGTCGATCATGAGCCAGAAGGGCTTGGGTTGCAGCTTGATGCGATACAACAACACCCTTCGGAAGACCAGTCGAGCCTGAGGTGTACATGACGTATGCTGGATTATGTGTGTTAATGGTTCGGTTGTGTTTTTCAATGGAATCGTCCAAGTCCTCTTTTGGACTGGGTGCGAAAATTGTTGTGATGTCGTCCCGGACCTCTCGTAGTTTGTCTGCGAACTGCGGCACAGTGACAACAATCTTTGCAGAAACATCGTTGAGGATGAATCTGATTCTCTCAGGAGGTGTATCCAAATTAAGAGGACAGACGGCGGCCCCTGTTTTTAGCACTGCCAACCAGGAGACGTAGAACTCAGGGGATTGAGGCAACATCACCGGAACAACCTTGTGTGAGTCATTGACTCCCTCGTCGTGGTCCAGGGCAGTATCGATCTTCGCTGCGAGGCTGTTCGATAGACGGTGTAGTTGGCTGTATGAAACCTCAGTCCTGGTATCATCTTTATGTAAGAAGTCCAGAGCAGTGTGAGACTCGCCACAATGGCTAGTGAACATCTCATGGAGTAGAGATGGTCCAGAGATGAACCAAGGCTTTGCGTTTAGTACAGATAATTGGCAGGCATTGGATTCTTGTCGTAGCAAGAATCTTAATTGACTTCCAATTTCTCGCAAAAACGGTGACGTTGAGAATCCTCTAGACGCGAGAGTACCGGTTTGATTTAGGGCATCGTATCTCAAAGATAGACCGAATTGATCGCAAGGCCTCGTCTTCGCAAGTGAGGTCAGTCATTATTGCATGATCCAATAGTGTAACGGAAGGCCACATACACCAT
Organism: Ascosphaera pollenicola; assembly: GCA_024244615.1. Taxonomy (NCBI): domain Eukaryota; kingdom Fungi; phylum Ascomycota; class Eurotiomycetes; order Onygenales; family Ascosphaeraceae; genus Ascosphaera; species Ascosphaera pollenicola. The sequence continues at coordinate 5,468 of JAGYIB010000065.1, read as the reverse complement.
TGATAGTTAAAGCTGCATATGAGCTCGCATCATCGTCTCCCTCTTCCATTGACTCGACATCCTCGGCATCTCCAGTTACAAGATCGAGCCTGACCGGCCTGTTGTTCAAGCAGAAGACGGGCCTCTCATCCGTGAGTGCGCCCAAGAGATTGCACCAAGCGGAGATTATATTCTTCTCTGAACAGCTCAGATCGTGAAGCACGAATTGCACTGAAGCCGATTCTGGAATTTCTTCATTGAATTGAAGCTTCGGGAGTCGAGTATAGCGACAGGGAGGGGCATCCATTGCTGATGATTTGGTTTCCACGATTCGATACTTCGTTCGATGGGTTCTTCCTCGGGCCTAACCAAGAGCAAGACAGCATACAGCAGCTGCTCAGTAGTTCCATGTATCCTCGACTGAGACGAAGACACGCCCGAACGATGAGGGGCTCGAGTATGTATTATGAGACTGCGGTGCGATGCGATGCGATGCTGGTCGTAAGACGTGGGGCAGGATCAGGATCCCGCATCTCTCCGCGAGCTAGTACGATACAGTCTTGGTGCGTGATGTGCGGGCAGTACACGAAATAGGCCGCAACGGCAACAAGGACGCGGTCCTGATGGCATACTCTGTATTCTGTACATACTTTCACCTCATATATTCATCCTGGCAAGGGACATTTGCTTGACTCACAGATACCGTCAGAAAGGCGCAGGATCCACTGGCAGTCAACGGGTGCCCAGATGCCGAGACGTTGAGGCAAATTGCTGCTATCTTATCTTATCTAATCTAATTTTAATCTGGCTAGATCTTATCTTATCAATCTCATTGATCCGCGTCGCATCTGGATCTCCCGGTCTGCGAATCCAATCTAAGCGCATCATTGGAGCTATTACATCCATCCATCATTTGCCTCGCACGATCTGCGAACATCGCACTGTCATCTTTTCTGGACCTCCCTAGAAGCCTTTCGTGATGGACTCTACTGTGGCTCCCGCTTCGGCTGAATACGGCGGCGGTACGTCTTCTCCCATGACATCGTAACGATGGGAGACCCAAGCTGACATTTTGTCACCAGATGAGGTCAATGCTATAATTCTTGATCCCGGCTACTGTACAACGCGTGCGGGTTTTGCTGGCGAAGATATCCCAAAGTCCTTCAGCACGACATATTACGGAAAATACCCTTCTGACAATGGAGAGGCATACATATTTGGCGACAACGTTTTCGTTCCGCGGCCGCGCATGTCGGCGCATAACCCTATGGGCAGAGATGGTGTCGTCCAGGACTGGGATATGGCTTCAAGAGTCTGGGAGAATGCTATTACATCACGACTCATCAATCCAAAGCAAACAAATCCGAAATACAACGGACTCAATGATTATGGCGACTACGGTGATGATATGGATATCGATATGGCAGACGCCAGTGAAAAGGTACTAGACGAAAGCCCGCTGCTAGTCACGGAGTGCGGGTGGAATCCTACTGAAGCAAGAGAGAAGACGATTGAGATAGCCATGGAGAGCTGGGGAACCCCTGCGTTCTATCTAGCAAGGACTGCGCCAATGTCCGCCTTTGCCGCTGGCAAAGCATCAGCTTTAGTGGTTGACGTTGGTGCGTCGATGGTCTCTGTCACACCAGTTCATGATGGGTTAGTCTTGAAGCGAGGGATCCAGCGTTCGCATCTTGCCGGGGATTACATTTCCTCACAGGCACGCGCACTCTTTAAATCTAAGCAGCCGACACCTATAACGTTAACTCCGCAGTACCTTGTCGCTTCAAAAATTGCTGTTGAACCAGGTCAAGCACCACAAGCAACCTTCAGAAGTATTCCACGGGATCAGTCTCCAGACGCAAGCTTCCGGAGGCTACATGAGGATCGCATTTTCGCAGAGTTCAAGGAATCTGTGGCGCGCGTCTGGCCGGGTCCAAACTCGTTACTGCATCCCGGCGAAAAGGATTCTATTCCCAATGAAGAAATCGCTAGAAGGGAGCCCGGCCGCTTATTCGAATTCCCGGATGGATACAACGAAATCTTTGATTTAGACGGATACAGAATCACAGAACCGCTCTTCGATGCCACTGCTTCAGTTGATGATCCCGACTCGATTTTCTCGAAACCAACACCAGAACAAACCATTCCAGAGCTGATACGTGCATCTATCAATGCGGTAGATGTGGATATTCGACCTCACTTATTGAACAATGTTGTCGTCACGGGTGCAACTACATTAATCCCAGGATTCAACGACCGGTTGAATTTCGAGCTCACCAGCATGTTCCCTAGCCCCCGTGTGCGCTTATATGCACCTGGTAATACTGCAGAGAGACGATTTAGTGCATGGATTGGAGGAAGCATTGTCGCTAGCTTGGGTACATTCCATCAAATGTGGATATCCAAAAAGGAGTACGATGAGCATGGGCCAAACATCGTGGACAAGAGATGCAAATAAGTTTTGGCAATTTCATCTATGTATCTTTCAAGCTTTCATGATGGCACGAAGACGTCAACTGGATGCTCTTCTAGATAGGCACACGACCAGCTTGACATGGTGTCACATTTCTCTTCCAGCGGGGCTCTTGATCTGTCCAGGATACCCAACCCATCTACAAGTTGGAAGATATCAAAGATGTCATGGAAGAATGCAGTCCGCAGACATGCATTCAGTAATGCTCATTTGGAAGAAAAAAAGAAATCGATTCTAAGCACATAAATAGTTGATCATGAACAATAGTCTTAACATGAGCAAAACTGCGTGCAAGATAAAGGAGAACATGCAAATATGCCGCCATGCTGTTGAAAGTAAGAAACTTTTTGACCAAATGATACCTCTTGAAATCCACCAGAAAAGATGCAATTGTTGCCATTGACTGCATCTCATAAAAGCTCTTTCATTCTTCAGTGGCAATGAAAAGACAGGGGTTTACAATTTGTTGTCCCTGACGAGCCAAGTCAAGAGATCCACCTTAGTGGCAACAGCCACAGGCTTGATGACACCCTCGCTATCTCTCTCCGTAACAACCGCAGCGGAATTCCACTCGAAGAAGCGGTTCAACAGACTCAACGGGGTATCATTCGTAATTTCGATGAACTGCTTGCGTTTCTTCTTATCCATATTGACGACGTCGCGAGAATCGGTCATAACTTCAGGCAATTTCGAGAAATCAAACATCACGTCACTGACGGGAGATTCAGGCTTGGCTCGGCCATGTGTCAAACGACTAAGGATGTTGCCAAGAGTGACAAGCCCGACGAGAGATTTGTTGTTCGTAGCATCAAGAACAGGAAGTTGATCAAAACCTTTATCGTGCATGATGTCGATAGCAGCGGAGCATGAGGTTGTAGATGTGACGGTAGTGACTGGTTTGAGACCAAGGCGCCGCACAGTTGCATCGCCAAAGGTGTCTTCCTTTGTAGGAACGACGGGCCCCGTACGCGAAGCAAGAGATGCTTCCTTAGTAGCCACTTGATCAGGGAGAAGGTTATTGGCAGCGAGCCAGTCGTCATCAGCAAACTATGACATACGTTAGTGCCGACTGCACAAATTTTGCTTTGAAGAACAGGGGTAAGAGGTCACGTACTTTGCTGAGATAGCTGCGAATAGAATCCGGGCAAATAACAACCACAACATCGTCCTCGGTGAAGTTCAAGTCCTTGGCAGCTTTCTTGAGACAAGCGATGGCGCTTCCGCTGCTGCCACCAACAAGAATACCTTCCTCGGAAATGAGGCGTCGAGCAAAGGTGAAGGACTCGAGATCGCCAGTCTTGTACCAGTAATCAATCGACTCGCGCTTCAAGACGTCGGGAATGAAATCATAGCCAATACCTTCAACCTTGTATGGCTCATTGGAGTGCTCCTGATTCAAAGACTCGGGAAGAGCAAGAATTGAACCAAAGGGGTCAGCAGCAATAACCTTGATATCAGGGTTGTGCTTCCTCAGGCCGTTTGCCAGACCGGTGATGGTACCGCCGGTGCCAGCACCAGCAACGATTGCAGTGATCTTTCCTTCGGTTTGAGCCCAAATTTCCTCCGCAGTCCCAAACTCGTGGGCAAGAGGGTTGTCGACGTTGCAGTACTGATCGAGGATATGTGCATTCGGCAGCTCCTTCTCAAGGCGTCTGGCAACGCCGATATGGGACTCCGGAGAGTCGTATGCAGCCTCTGTAGGTGTTCTGATGATGGTTGCATTCAAAGCACGAAGGACAGAGACCTTTTCAGCAGACATCTTCTCTGGGAGCGTGATGATTGTCTTGTAGCCTGAAGAAAAGGGGGTCAGAACGGCCATCAACATGACAAAACACGTAGCATAGACGTTATCAACATACCCTTGATGGCAGCAACAAGGGCAAGGCCAATACCACTGCAGACTCATTATTAGCGCTTCCGACCATCTTCTTTTTCGAACCTCCTAAGATCATATCGGAAATCAGGGTCTCATACGTGTTGCCGCTGGTAGGCTCGATCAATGTGTCGCCTGGCTTGATTCTCCCGCTCCGCTCCGCCTCCTCGATCATGCGAAGGGCGATGCGGTCTTTGACGCTGCCTCCAGCATTGAAGAGTTCGGCCTTCGCAAAGACCTTGGCCTTGATGCCCAACGACTGAGGGATGCGGTTCAAGCGGACAAGAGGCGTGTTTCCAATTTGCTCGGTGATGGAGTCCATCGCCGCTGGCGGGGAGCGCTTAGCATTCGTGCTGGTCATTATTGCTGAATCTTTGAATCTTTGCTAGATGCCGATTCGATTATAGTGGTGATGGTGATGCTGCCCAGGCTGAAGACCTCAAGATAAATGGGAGGAAGAGGATGTCTGTCGCCTTAACAAGAAGAAATTGCGAAGAGAAAGTTGCCTGCCTTGCTTTGGCGCCGCCACATACACGCCCACCTGTCGCTCAAGCTCTCGGTCTACGGCAGCCATGCCATCACATCACTAAAAATTTTCGTCCCACTGCGTCACTTTTGGCAGGCTTGGTTGACGGGTGTCGGGGGGAATACCCATGGCTCAGGGCCAAATCTCGCCGTTGAGCAAGACCCGGCCAAAGTCAGGAAACAAACATCCCTGAGCATCAGAGATCTCGATGGTTGTCATGGATTGCTCAGCCTGCGGTCCCTATCCAGCATGAAGCCACTCCAAAGCTCGCGTGGCATGTCCATGGCATCATCGCGACAGCGTCGGTGTCATTCTAGCACTGCTATCTTACTCTTGTCTTGCCGCATGTGGCTTTGCTCAGCCTGCACAGCTCGTCTGGCAATGTCAGAGTGAAGTCTGCCTTGTGTCATTCCGTCCGATATTACATGGAGACTATCCGTACTTATCTACGACGCTTGATGAGCTGGCCTATCCAGATTTTCGTCATACAGTGCCGCCGAAATGATATTTGCCCTCCCCCCTTGTACCGCTTCCCTCCCCTGTATGTACCACGACCACACCAGCTTCCCTTCCGCAGCGGAGTTCTAGAGAAACGGTACATACAGCGGTACAAGGGG
>JAGYIB010000064.1:0-10646 GCA_024244615.1 Ascosphaera pollenicola | reverse complement strand
AAAAAAAAAAAAAGAAAAGGTCGAGCTGGGAATCGAACCCAGATTATCAGAATCAGAATCTGATGTGATGACCATTACACTACTCAACCTTTTACCTGATATGCACTGGCCTTAATTAAAATCGTACCACAGGGTGTGTTATGCCAATCCGTGCGCCTTAACAACGCCTACCACGCCGGTTATACCGAGGACATAATGACAGGCACACGGATTGGGCCTGACTGGAACAAGTGAAGCGGTCCATGGTGACTCCCAGAGACAGGTCAAGTCATACCCCAGCCACGGACACGGCTGAAGATGAACGGACGATCGTTCCGGAGTCCAAATTCAGTCCAATCATCAGTGGACTCGTTGTAACTCCAAAAGCTGCGCCAAATGAGCCGAGTATTCTTGGCTACATTTGTTGAACGCGAATGGGCTGAGCGCAAAGAGAGATGCATCCTAAATGTATATTTAGGATCAATGCCCTCGGTCTCGATGACAAGATCTCGTGGGTCGTGTTCGGGACAGCCAGCTTTGACTTGCTCTTCGTGCGCAGAAAGCGGTGGGGCTCGTATGTCTTGCAGTTCATCAACGATGTCGCTGGATTGGTCATTGATCTCAGGACTTTTAAGCCGCCATCGACCTTTCAAGGCTGTGCGCAAGGTAGCCTGAATAGCGTAAGGGACCGGATTGGTTGCGGCTGCCTGCTGCTTTTCAGGCATATCTTGATGATGAGGGCGCCCATGCGCTCGTATCTGCCGACGTTGTGCAGGCACATTACTGCCGAGTGACTCAATATTCTCCTTGCTGATGTAACGGACAATTTCGGCTGGTTCCGTTGTGGTCAAAAGTGAAATGACGGTACCGTCTGGGTAAAATCTCAGATATCGATAGTAGGTGACGATATGGATGGGCGCTCCCCACGACACGCTCGTAAGATCTGAGTGAGCGCCGGGTCGGCTGTAGTTCACGGTGCTGATGTATATCCCTGTGAAGCGTATGCGGGGAAATGACTGATACACTTCGCGCCACGAAGAAAAGGGGGAAGGGATATCGTTTCGATTTGCATACCAACGAGGATGCACCGTTGATATGGGATAGAGTGTATGCAAATGATGACCGAGAATGTCAGTATTCCATCCGTAGTGCATGTCTGTGAAGCCAAATCTCTGAGATTGACATAGAAGCTTGTAAACAGACTGTTCGTGTGAAACATGCCAGGCTAGTCGTTTGCAGACTAGCGCAGTACTCGTGAGCGATGCCGGGTCCTGGAAGGCCAGACAACGAATGATTTCGGCAATGATTTCAGAGGGTACATGAGATAAGGGGCATGGTGGCGGAGGCGTGTTTTCGATCAAAGGCTCCGCTTGGGGTATCGGCGCATAGGCAAACGATGCGATGAGCTCAGATGTTGGGAGTTGAGGTGCATCTTGCTTCAGAACATCGTTTGAATTCGCCGAGGCGGTTTGTGCGGCGGCTTTAGACAAGGGCGCTTTGGCTTTTGGGAAATGTTTGTTGCGATATGCCTTGTCGACATCATTATCAAGCTATGAAAAGATGTCAGCACAGGTTCTCAATTACCGTGCTTGAACAGGATACAAACCCGATAGGCTTTTCGGTAAAGGTCAAGGCTTTGACCTAAGTTACCTTGAGCCTCCTTGTAAACGGCCTCTTCAAAGTGCTCTAATGCCGACTGAGGAGGTCTTTTGGACTCTTGTGGCGCGTTGAAGAAGGCGTCGTCATCCAGGCTGAGTGACTGCACATTCTCATGAAGGGTATCGGCGTCATGACGTGAGGTAGACGTTTTACTAGCAGTGGCTGTCTCTAGCTGTTGCACGACCGGAGGCGAAGAAGGCCTATTGCCAGCAGCTATAAAGCCCGTTCGTCCATCTGAAGGAGGGGTGCGGGCCGCGCGGGCCTCATTGGCATGTTGCACCTGTTGTCTCTGGCGAGCCTGGACCTCTTCGCGCCATCTCCGTCGAAATGACTCCAATTCCGACGAGTCTGCCATGGTGTGCCGTAGTCTCAAGTGTGGTGTATCACTCAGCGCCTTTGCAATCAACGCATCTTGCACGCAAGACGGGGAAGAACACGAATACAAAGGCCGTCAAGCTCGCTATGTGGTTGATATAACGCACGCGGAGTCCACAACTGTACGGAGGGAGGTCGTTCTGACTTGGAGGAGATGAAGGACGATCGATTTAAGATTTTATCTTATCTTATCTTATCTTATCTGATGTTGCGAATGTAGATTGTGTACGGCGCCTAGTCTGACTCGTAGACTGTGCATTTGCATGCTCTCAGATTTGAAGCGAAGCAAGAAGATCCGAAAGTACTCTGTAGTAGACTTGCTTCCATGATCAGACGTCTCTGGGATTCAAGAATCTGCCTGGTGTAGTGGAAACTGACCACATCTGCACAGCAGAGGTACAAGGACATGCACTCGCTTTAACGTCAATCAAACCGACATGACCTTGATATGCATGCATGAAGATCCATTTACGGCTTCAGAGTCAATTTTCATTGCATGCAGTTCCCTCCACGTCCTTGATCTCGTCTGCAATTCATTTTGCCTTCGGGAGCTGGTGACATCGGTTGTTGATGATGACATCAATCGTTCGCTCAACAATGTTTCCTTTGCCGAGAAATCATCGTTCCTCATGAGCGAGATCTTTTTGGTCTGGATTGTGTTTTTTCGTCTGCAACACAGTGAGCTTTGTTTCTTCTTTGTCGAACTTTGGCAGGTATGGAGGCTCAGGACCGTGACAGCTCGGCAAGGAAGCCTCTGAAAGCACCTCTTCTAGGCCGTCTTTCGCCGCTAGGAAGTCGCTCGCAAGCAGCTGGATGTCTTTGTCTCCTTGCTCAGGGTCTGCTGCCCCCAGGAAGAGCACAAAGAAAAGAATGATGATTCTGGAGGCGCCTTTTCTGACCTGGAAGGACCCGTCTTTCCTGTCTGCAATGATGCTGCCTCAATTGATGGCATGTCCCCGTCGGGTACCCGCTGTCCACGCTGATAGCTAATAGCGTGAACGTTGTTCTGGTCAGCTTGACTGACAATACCAGCCTGACAGCCGGATGTCCTTTCTCAAGCCAGTCTCTCACGCCTTAAAGAAGATCTCTCTGGTATTCTGACCAGCCAGTTTCGATGACGACCTGGGGCCACCTCCCGAAGTCATATCCCCTGCTGCACGCCTGTTTGAGTCGGATTGAGCAATCAGGCTGCTTGACCTGATTCGGGCTCTGCTGCGTATCCATTGAGCCGACTTGACACATAGCCCTGCTCATATAGCTCCTTCTAAAGGCCTGCGTCATCACTCGGGCGGTGATGGCCGTCGCCACTTCGTGGAGGCCGAACGGCATGATGATTCCAACGGTATTATGCCTTGTTCTGTCAACAGACTTTGGCCAGTAATCGCCTTTCTCGTCGCGCAGTCGCTCGATGATATGAGAAAGGACGCAACAGAATGTGACACGAAGGCCATGCATATTCCATCCCATCTGATTCTGTTTTTGATTCCATGTGTTTCTTGTGCTTCACACTCCATTGTCCTTTCCAGCTCTTCTCCTTGGAAGGGACTTGCTGGGAACGGACCGGCTGTCATTGTGCTGGCGAACGTCAGGGTCGACTTGCAGTTGCGAAGAGGCAACTATTGTGGTGTGTTGCATCTACCAGCTCACACGGCGAAGAATGTTTCCTGGTCTGCGAGTTATCGGAATTGCTTCAGCTAAAAATCGGCATCTCGTAACCACACAGCGACACCACTGATCTGGAACTTGAACTTCATACATCCAGAAGAGCCAGGGCATGTCCGCAACAGACTCATGGAAGGACAGAATATCTGTAGAAAGGGGAGAAAGCCAATGATATGAAAATTTAACCTGGCGATGCAAATAAGACTGGGCCGATGTAGTTACATGACTAGCTTCATGGATGCATTGTGGTTGCTCGTGTAAAAGTCATAACCAGAACAAAACAGGGGTGAAAAGCTACAGAAATGAAATGCTGTATGCAAGAAACAAAAAAAAAAGCACAAAAGCTGGAGATTGGACGCGTTGAGACGAAAGCAGCCCCAAGTAAGGATATAAACGAGATGTAAACAACGTCTCAGAGATCGCTTGATCGAGGCCATAAGTGTTGACCTGGTTTTCCCCTTATCTAAATTCAAGGCGAAAGATTCGCCATTGCCCTTCCAAGCTTCCGCAACTTGGGCATGGTCTCTTTTCATTGACATTATTCCCGAAATGGCCGACTCTGCTCGACCCTGTCAGGCTGGCAGCGCAGTCCCTGCATACGCCGCAAATGCACTCTGAACAAGCGTAACAGTCATTGACTGGTTGCGTGCGCCCACAGGCCGCGCAAAATATCTGAGGCACCCGGAGTTCGCCGTCCGCGTCTCTCATTACGCGATCCTCATCATCCTCATTGGCATCGTTGACCCTGCTTATGCTCATGTTTTGAAGGTTCGACGTCATGTTCGGCGTTGCAGATGTGCCAGGACGGGTATTCATACCGCTCTCGTTGATATGCAGACTGGAGCTGGTATTGGCTCGTTCCCGAGAGTGTCTGTCCACAGGGGGAGGTGTCGAAATCGCAGGTGCGCCAAGGCTCATATTTGCCATGGCAGTAGAGCCAATTTCCGTCGATGGTGACCCGATCAAATTCACGGAAGGGCCATCTTGAGGTGAGTCAACCACAGCAGCATTGCTTCCCCGTGAGGCGCCGGCATAGCTCAGAGCTGTTGCGTACGGAATAGGATTTGAGGCACGGTGAAGACCTGGAACCCTTGCCCCTGTACTAGTATGAATAGCCCCTGAGCTTGGATTGAAAGCTGGGGAAGCGGAGAATGAAGAATACGCTGTGAGTGGCCTCTGAGCAGTTACAGGGCTAGCGCAAGCACTCGCATTAGCGCTGATACTAGATGTCCGCCCGAATACATTGCGTCCGCTAGGGGTTGCTGCACCAAATGGTGCTGCATGCGAGGTGCTGTGGTTGTTGAGGCTGAAGTTTTCTGGGTCAGATGTCACTGACATGCTAGACAACCCTCGAGGGCCAGAAGAGCCCGCACCGGGAATGCTGGAGAACGGTCCGGCTCCTGTTGCGCTTTTGAATGAATGTTGCGGCAATAAGTTATGCGTCAAAGACAATGGTACTGTGTCCGAACTGAAGCCGTGTCTGGGGCCTACATGCGCATCAACGGAAGGAAAAGGTTCCAAATCTGTTTCGGATGGCGCGACAGCAGCCTGCCCGCGCTGTAATGTAGAAGCCGTATGTGTCAGCGAAAATTGACGTCGGTGCTTCAATTGAGGATGTGGCTGGGGCAAGTGTACCTGGTTCATCGAGCGCCCTTGAGGGTGTGGTAGGCTGGCGCGGTAATGAGGATTTGGATGAAAAACGTTTGGGGGACGTTTCTCGTAGAAAAGCGATGAGCGGGGAGATTTGAGGACTGGATAAGTAGTCTGCCCTCTATCACGCTCAGAGTCACGTTCTGTCAGCCGTTCGTCGGCTTCGGTAGCACTTGTTGCTGCTTCAATCAGATCTTCCCAGCGTTTTCCTTGGACCCATGCTGCATTAGGGGTCTCATGATTCCTGTAATTCCCGATGGAGCTTTGATGATCTTGACCGGCGAGGGCATCGGACAAGGACGGTTCAAGAGAAAGTGCTTTGCGATCGATAGAGCTCAAACTTGGTCGGTGACCACTGATGGTATGACTATGCTCACGAACACGGTATCGGTCATGTTTAGGACGCCGGATACTTTGCGTAACTCCAAGCGATCCCTTTCTTGGACGTGTCACTCTGTGAGCATCATCACGCTCGCGATGATAATCCCGATGATCTCGACGAAGCATAGGTAGCTGTCCCGAATGCGTTTGATGAGAATAGTTACGTGAATGAGCTTGACCATGGTTATATGCGTGCGACTGTAAAAAGGGGTGAGAAAGGGAGTGAGCATGTATCCTGGGAGGAGACCTCCCTAAGATTGACGGCAGAGGCTCCTGCTGGTTAGGAGAACCAGTTTGAGACTGGAAAGGAGATATCACGGCTTCTTGGCTGAGCTGGTCACGCAATGGTGGCAACTCCAACGACGAATGCATGCGTTCCTTGAGCAAGTCCATCTCAGAATCCTGGTGTCCATATCAGCTTTCAGTTTTTAGCGTTATTCCACCCGAAGGAAAACTCACCGGTTCAGAATCCCATTCCGACCGATGAGGTGGACAAGTATGATGTAATTGAGCAAGAGCTTCTGCGGCATTTGCGAGGGCAGGCTGATCATCAAGGGTCTTGCCTTGGGTTGCCGCGACAGCGGTCGGCGCCGGATGCCCCAGTACATCTCTCTCTGAGTATTCTCGAGTCAGAAAGCTATTAATCGACTTGAGAGATAAAGAGGAATATGACCACTCACTGGGTTTAGACTGAGAAATTGTGGAAATCTGTTGGAGTCGCTTGTCCGGAGGTGTATTCACCATCCTCTGGAAGCTTTCCTCAGTGGCGGGGAGCTTTGGAATGTAATGGTTTGGATGGGCTCGACGTATATGCTCCTGCATAGAGCGATACCGTTTTTCCTACAGACAGCATAAATTAAATCAGCGCCGAGAGAAACGGTATGCGACGTGATGGCATTGAAGTGCGCGAGGTAAGTGAGACTGATACACCTACACCTAGGCAGCGCTTTCGGCATTGAGAGCCGTCATTGTTACTCAAAGGGCAGATAACCTCATTGTTTGGATCTGAAACGGAAAAGGAACTCGTCAACGAAGGACGCGGGGGCATCCTTGAGATGTTGTAGGAATAAACGTTGGTTGAAGTTCAATACTGAGGAGCTCAGCTTCAGCTCTCCGATCGGTACTGCTCGGCTGTGAGTTGTGCGTGACACTGATAGAGATCAGATCAGCGAGAAGATAAAAATAGTGAGATATAAGGGCATGTATGTCATATATGTCATTGTCCTGTCTCTCATTGATTGGAGACAAGCTTGATGAATGTAACGATGTAGAAAAGAAGTAAAGGGACGAAGATGAAAATGAGGAAAAGGATGATGGAAAAAATGATGGTAATATTATTCGGTCCGTTTAGTTTAGTCTTAGTGGCGGCGGCATCGGTGGTTTTGGAGCAAGCTGGGTTGGGTCTAGGTTATGAAGAGTCAGAACAAGTCTTAGCAGGGGGACTGTAGCAGTTGGAGATCTTAAACAAACCACAGAAAAATCGCAAGGGCCAGCCACAATTGATAGCTTAGGTTCGTTTGGAGCTTACACTGGAGCACAGATTGGTAGGGACGACAAATGCACGCGCATTCAGTTGTATGAGCGAAAGCGGGCTGTGTGTGGCACCAACCAACCACCGCTTGTCTTCCATCCAGGAGCAAGCAGAAGGCCGGCTAAGCAGTCTGCCCTCGTGTTTTGCCCGACTGTCCGTACCGCGTAGTCGCGCCAATTGCCTGCTTGATCCCCTGTCTGCACTCTACCCCCGTGTGTCCGTACCCTGGTTCGTCAATGGGAATCATAGGTGTATGAATCATTTTTGTTCCGAGGTCAATTGCTCAGCTTCAGGTACGTCAAGCTTAGACAAAGGGACGTCGCGCGAGAGAGGCTTGGATTGAGCATACAACGATTCCATTGCGCTAGATGCAACCCCTCAAAACACGAAGTCTAAGAAATGTCCATAAGTTATATGTATCCGGGGTAGTTCATAGGCATCTTCTCGAGTTCGGCCGGTGTCCCATCTTCCCATGTCGATTTTGGAGGAGTCATCATTTCGCCACGAGCCTATAAGTTCCTCCTCTTCCAATCTCAAGGTTTCCCTGAGACACCATCTTCCCAAGAAAGTCTCGCAGCTCATCGTTGCTGAACGGGAATCCTCCAGGAACGACAATTTTCAGCATCATGATAATTTGGTTCAGGGGCATAGACCCTTGATTCGTCAGCATTCCTACAATGAATTTCCAGTAGAGGTCCATCTTCGATGTCACCGCTTCTGCTTCTGCTTCAGCATCTGCTTCCGCGGTTACAGCTTCTTCTGTCTTAATCATGTTGTTATTGAGATTTCCGGATCCAGTACCCTCTACAGAGCAAGAGCCATCATCTAGGGTCTCGAGCACCTGGAATGCATCATGGTGCACTTCCTTGAGGACGCATTTGGCTACCCAGAAGACACACGCGTTTCTCACAAGAGATGGTGACATTCCCAGGTCCTTCGCAATATCTCCCACACTTTTTGTTGCCGACATGTTGTCTGCAGCACTTGACTGGAATGAGTAGATCACAGAAGCTTGCCAGGTGGTTACTTCCCCACGATAAACGCGATCTTCGAATTCAAGTTCCACAACGGCGCGCCCGAGATGCTGGACCCATGTCAATTTTCTCGACATCTTGAGTGCTTCGAAATTCTGCGCGTAATTTTCCTGGGCCATTTGGATAGTTGCCGGGACTTTGAATGCACGGTTTGGGAGTCGAGGCCAGTACATATAGGATAACATTCGTGAGTGGAAGTTGTCTGGGACTGTGTTGGCGATATCAGTTCTGGGTGTGTGTATGGCAATATCCAGGGTTCTTGAATCAATGATATCCCGCAGCATGACTTCGCATGCCTGCAAGGCGGTATCGCCGAATCGTGCCCTCAGGATTTGGAGTAGAGAGTTCACTTTCAAATGACTGCCGCTATTTTGAAGCAAGCGGTCGCCTAGGATTCTCTGAAGTTCAATTACGAACGTCTCCTTGTTCTCAAATAGACTGATCAAGCTTCCAATAATATCAGGACACCCTGAATTTCTGTAATCAGGCGCTGCATCGATTGGGTCTGGCATCCAGCTGACGTCATCCAAATCAAGCTCGCCCTTATACAAGGCAGGTCCTTCAGACTGGATTTTGGCTAATTCCGAAGAAATCTCCTCGAGAACTTCCGATTCTGTGTTGGAATCATGTTGACAATCTTTGGCATCTGTTGGGTCAGCCATCAATCCACTGACTATAATCTTGGCTGTGTCATCGCGTTCGCGTAGAAAGCGCCTGACGGGCCTTGCCACCCTATCCAGTAGAACAGCTCGTGGATCTAGCTGCCGAAAAACCCGAATCATAGAGATGTATACTTGCAAGATCTTCAAAGTTGAAATTCCGGGCTGAAGAAGTTTGCGCTTCAGCATAGCGTTAAATGATGATGTGAGGTAGAAGCGGGTCAGGGGCGTTGTTGCGTATAAGCGTAGACTATCAAGCGGACCAGTGCTGTATTTTTGATGCGCCACTATATCGAAGAGATGGATAACGTGCAAGGATCCTAGACGAGCAAAGGCCACGTCCCTTAATTTTAATTCCGTGCGTGGTGCTGAAGAGACCGATTTAGATGGTTCTTTGACGGTCTCCAAGATATTGTTGAGCTTTATCACAGTCGGAACGAGCATATTCATCGACCACAATCTGATTTTCTCGGCTGTGCGATCTTGAGGCCCTGATTGCATACTACAAGACGCTTCAATGACCTCTGTTATCCAATCATTAAGAGCCTCTGCGAGCATTTTCTGCTCACGACTTTGGACCAGTCCGACGCTTCGCAAATTCAAAAGCATGGTCTCCAGATTAGAAAGAGCAGAACGTTGGTTGTCAAAGCTTGTTAGTGGCAAAGGTTGTCCTGGGCTTTCCAATGCTAGGTAATCTCTTTGGATTAGTTTCGAGATCGCGATGCCATCTTCTGTTATCTCACACAGCATGCTCATAAACAGACACTGGATTTCTTTCTTCAGATGCTGAAAGAGACTGCGTGTCGGCAATGCATGACTGAATAGGCTATGTAGCTCGGATATGAGCCCCGAACTAGATTGCAAGCCAGCAATTCCGCTAGAGTCGTTCAGGACGTATTTGCTAAAAACGGTAAGGTAGATATGCTGGGCCAAAAGAAGGTATGCGATGACTTTTTGTAGCACTCCGTCTTTGCTATGATTTAGAAGCTAGATTGGCATGAGTTTTTTCATCTCAATAATGTACGGGAAATGAAACAATACCGTGACGAGTGGAGGCCTGAAGTTGACAAGGAAGTGCCTCCGCACTTCATTGAAGAACCAAAGCTGAAGATCATTACCGTCTGCTAGGGTCGCTAGACGGCGTCCGTGTGGTGAATTCGATCTGATATATTTGATGCTGTCGAGGACGGCTTGTGATGGAGGTCGTTTCAGCCATCTTCTAGAGACCTTCGATGGCTCGCCTTGATCCTCTTTTAATCGTAACTCTTTGTCTGGAAACGTAAGAAACGCAGTTGCAGTATGCCATGCTCTGTCCCATCCCTCTGTCGCAGTCTCGGTGTCTGGCGGCTTGTAGGTTCTTTGTCGATGATGAGCATCTGGACTTTGATCTGGCCTGACAGACCGCGTAGAACAACGTTTTGGACTCGGCAGGTCATTCACAGCCGCATCGAATATGCGTTTACGGCTTGCTGTTGAGGGAAATAGACTATATGCCATTTTGATGAGTCCTCATTGAGAAAAAAGCTCGTTGAAAATGTGCAAGCGAAGAGATGGTGTTGATCATGTCCAAGCAGTATGTTGACGCGACTGCTGCGGCCGCGGAATCATTGTTGACACCTCCCCCCTCCATTGTTCACCCATATCATCTTTCACATATTCATCTCCCCGGGCGTCCACGATCTTCTCGAAGCTCCAGCTCCATGGCTGTGGCTGCAG
>JAGYIB010000063.1:0-17868 GCA_024244615.1 Ascosphaera pollenicola | reverse complement strand
TATGGCAGGCATGGCAAATCCACATATGAGTAACACACCAGGAGCGTACGGTCCCCTTGACCAGACGACCACAGCAGATGGGAGCACCGTTTTCGTCGCAACGACTGTAGCACAGCCACATGAAACGAACACCGGACCGATGAATCCCGGCGAGATCAGCAATGAGCTCCTGAGCTTCTTTGAGACGATTGGCGGCTATGGAGGATATCCCCTGAGTGACCTGTCCAATGCAACGGGCGATCCTAACGCCCCCACTGGCATGAACAGGCTCCAAAACCTAAGCGGCGTTGAAGGCTTGGGTGAGTTAAGAAGCGAGGAGGACCTGTCGATGATCATGAGAGATGCATTTTGAGAAGGAAAAGAAACGACAAGCAAAGAAAACCCAAGTGTTCACGTTCTTGTGCTGTATCATCTTCCGCAAATCGAGGCTTCCTCTTTTTTCCCATTTGATTTGGAATCCATGTCGTTAGTATCCGTGATGAACTTCATTTTCTTTTCCCGTATCGCAATTGATGCTAGACCATATGTGCGAAGACGGATCCGATTCAGCAGGCCGTGCCAAAAATTCGAAGCAGGAGGCGTAATGGGAAGTAAGTTTTCAAGAAGCATTGCACCATTGAACACAAGAAACAGCCCACTGATTGAATGACGAAAAGGAAGAGGACGGGATTGGCGAATCTATCGTACTAGCCGTGGATAGTTTGATGTCAATTTCACTCCTAGTTTCATTGCAAATTCCGAAACTATTCCACGCAGACTATGCAATATCGTCTCTCACGATCAGATAAGAGCTTCGGGTCTTATCTCGGTTACCGAAACCCATTGACTTCATCGACGCCTCAGAGCGACCGGCGTTAACGTCGAGCATTGGGGCTGATGTAAGTTCTCGGATTTAATGCAAGCACACCACGCCTCCAAGGTCGATCGAAGAGCATGGGTACAGCGTGGAACGGCCTGGTGCAATCCGCAGTCACAAGCGGGTGACTCATCTCTCATCATTGTGATTAGCTTTCCTGCACTCTGCAGTGAGATTGAAAACTCATCGATTGAGAATGGTTCTATGTAGCTTTGACAGAGAGTGGATTGCCAATGCCACATCCGACATCCATCGGTTGTTGATGCGGAAATCATGCATGGGAGCCTGGTGCCTCTCCACCGAGATTGGTCTCGAAAAACGAAAAGAAGAGGGAAAAGTAAAATCCTCCGAAAGACTGGAACTGATTCTGCAAAGTGACAAGCCAAAAGGGTGGAAAAGGAGCAGTGGGTTTTTGCATTCCCCACAGCAAATGGTTCCGATGAGATGTCTCCATATCAGCGGGAGGGATCGTCATCCTCCCCTCTTCAAGGCAATCATGCTTTCACAGCCAGCAGGACGTTGCAACGACGCGTTTGCGAGCCCTTTCCGCGTGACTTGCTTCGGTGCAGACACAAGACGATCACCTTCAATTGACTTTTGAGGAAACTTTTCTTCCGTGAGAGCATTGCGTCCACAACAGCTGTTAGAGCTCGGGGCTTCTAGCTCCATGGGTTGATAATGATCTCTATGAAGCTTCCAAGCAGGATAGGGTTGCAGATGAAAGCCGGAATAGATGGAGCTCGGGACCAGGGCAGGGGTACCAATTCACCGGGTGCTCTCCTTCATATCATTGTACAAAGCTGTTAGCGCCACGATGGTCGTTTCAAACAGCACGCTTCTTCCATGTTTACGAGTCCTGTGGCGGGCCGCAAGAGGTGGGCACAAGTCTAAGGAAGCACAGTCCTCAAGTATCTATGAACGCCGGGTTATTTTGTGATCGCCCTAGTCAACCCTGGGCGGCAATCAAAGCTGCTTTAACCTTGACGGCCCGACGACCGTACGCCTTGCTTTTGCTGCGGCCGTTTGAAGTCTTCTGCTTTCTTACCTCTGCTGCAAATCTATACATGGGATCGCCAGCACCCGCTTACAAAAGAAGATGATCCACCACAAAAAGCAAAACACCGTCGGAGAGTGGAATAATTGGCGGTGGTGCTGCGGACAATAGAGATGCAACGGGCCCATCTGTCTCCATCGGCTGATTGAGATGGTGCCAGTACGGAAATTTGGAACATTGGGATGAATTGCACGATAAGGCAATAGATCGATTAAAGTTGCGGCCCCATTCTCCCAAGACGCGACTGACAAATCTTGGAATCAGGTGTCTGAAAGAAAGAGTTCAGCTCAGGATCCATACGAAAACGCCATGCCCAGATCTGCTCCGAGGAGAAGCGCGCTTGGAGGGTGTAGCAGACACGGTGGCAGCCAGCACATCACAAGCGAAGCAGGACATGAAACAAGTCCAGGTTGGGTCATATACCCCGCCATGTTGGAGGGGCATGACACGGGGTATAGGAGGTTGTGATGGCAGCCCCTTTCTCCCTGGGATGGGATGGGCACGCAGAGATCCGTCTCCGCGGAAAAGCCTGGCAACCGACCTAATTGCCCTTGATGAAGCTCATGCACAGACTCCTAGATGCTAGGCATGCATGGTCCCATCCGTTGTCCATGGTGTCGATGACGATGTCGAGGTTGAAGTCGTCGTCGTTGAGGTCGTCGATGGCGGAACATCGTAATCCCAGCCACGGCCGGAAGCGGACAGATACCCCGCCAGCTGAACGCAGCGAAAAGGCGGATATGGGATGGACGAAATCCATCGTGAGTATCGAAAAACCGTGACTTCGCGACATCCATTCGTGTGGGAGATCACCACCGCCAAAGACCTCTTGCTTCGACCATCGGACCGCCGTCTTGCATCGCTGCAAGCGCATTGGGGCCCAGCTGCGGTGTGGCACATTTTTCGTCTGTCACAGCTGCTCTCGTCGCTCGTCGACCTGACCCTCAGTCTTGGTCTGGTCACCGGTGTGGCCACTTTCGCTGTACCGCATTGGTCGAGTTTGGACGCACAGTGCCTGATTGAGTGGCTTGAGTGCTGTCAAGGCCACCTACGAATTCCTTGACGCTGACCCGCGCACGGAGGCGGCTCCGCGGCTCTGGAGGTCTGTCTTCATCACCCGCAGACGTTTCAGCAAGGGAACAAGTTTCTATCAGAGGCAGAAGAACCCAGCAAGCTTTGACCGATCTCGGCGACAGGCCTGTCACAATCTGTGCGCACGCATCACTGTGCCATCTCACACACTCGAGACCCGCGTGAGGTCCCTCTTCTCGTGACGACTTCCTCGTCCCCGATTTATTTGCTTAAGATCGCCCCCGAGACGTTCCTCCTCGGGGCCTGACAAAATATCCAAAATAACGGTCAATTCTCTGGTCGAGGGCGTGGAGCAGCTGGATCTAAGCCAACTATCCTCCTCCACGCCGTCTGCCTCTACGCTTAGCTCGCCCAACATGTCGGGCTCGGAAGAGATTCCCGATACGTGGATTGCGTCGTACTGTTCGTTGATGGGCCATGAATTCTTCGCTGAGGTTTCCGAAGACTTCATCGAAGATGACTTCAACCTGACCGGTTTGCAGAACCAGGTACCGCTGTTCAAAGAGGCCCTAGAGCTAATTCTGGACGTTGAGCCGGACGAAGATGAAGACGACGAAGATGACGAGGATGAGGACGAAGATGACGGAAGGCCAGAGGATTACAGGCCTCGCAGGAATCATCGCGTCGCCAGTGACATGAGCCTTGTCGAAACGTCTGCCGAGTTGCTCTACGGCCTCATTCATCAAAGATACATCACCTCGCGGGCGGGTCTCCAGCAAATGCTCGACAAATACGAGCTGGCGCACTTTGGCCTATGTCCTAGAGTGCACTGCAACGGCTGTCGAGTGCTTCCCGTCGGTCTGTCAGACGTCCCTGGTGTAGACACCGTGAAACTCTTCTGCCCAAGCTGTCTCACGTCTATACCCCACCAAACAGCCGCTTCCAATCCGTTGATGGGTCCTATTTCGGAACAACATTCTGTTACCTCTTCTTCATGACCTTCCCCGAACTAGATGTTGGTGCACCTTACAATGAATCGCCCATGCCTCCCCAACAACAGCTCAGCAAAGGCATTTTATCCAATTCTCGCAGCCAACAAAGCCAGCAGCAACAAAGAGACAACCTCGTCATTAACGGTGTCCTTGCAAAGAACATCGCCCCTGGGCTCGGCCAGAAGAAAATCTATGAACCCAAGATCTATGGCTTCAAAGTTTCAGAGCGCTCCGAAGTAGGTCCTCGCATGAAATGGTTGAGGATGAAGCCAGCAGACATCACTGAGCTGGACGAAGAGAGAAAGCACGCCGAAGGTCGGGGCGATAGGGATGCAAATGAAGACGTTGACATGGTCTTGGCAGCTGCCAGTCCGATTTCAGAAAGACGGAAGAAAGCTCCCGTTTCGAGAAGATCTCAGATGTCCTCTCAGTCTGGAACTCAGGAGCTTGGTTGACAGGTCCGATGACGTTGCTATGACGTTGAAACGAAGTCAGCGAATACCAAAAACTTCCCCCTCTGCTTGGTTGGACGCGGCTTAATATAAAATTCTACGCATAATGTTTTTCCTGTTCATCTCTTCCTCCAAGGTTGTTTCTCCGTGTACCCCTTCGGATTATGGCTATTCACACTCATCTTGCTACCTGAGTCTCCCGCACCCGTTCGTCTACGATAGAGCATTTGTTCCATTTTCATCTTTTTCTGCCATGGTCGATTGTCGTCCTCCTCCCTCTTTTCACAGGTCTTTCTCTCTTGGTTGTTGTCAATCACCCTCATGTTCCCGTCCATCAATACAATGCATATTATGGCTGTGCCTCATCCGCATCTTCCGTTTTAAACAGTAGGCGTGCATCATCATTACCGTTTTGTTTTCAAAGTTGGCAGCATAAGTTTAGTGGGGATGAGAACCCGTAAGAACCGCAAAAGAACTGCGATTTTATAGTACGTCGCGTATAGTTGTGCTCGCATTAGAGTTGCTCAAGTGGCTGAGCCCCCTATTGTGGATTGCGAAACGAAAGAGCCACCACATTCGACAACACTGCCCGTAAGCATCTCGAACTCAGGCGTAGCCGCACCCGTTGGCAACATCGCGTCATCGTACAGTACAGGTGGTCCCTGCTGTGTAGGCATCCTAGGTTTGATTGATATCTTTCTGGAATGGATGATCGGCGTTCGATACCGCACCCCAATGCAACCCTACCGGGGCTGTTCAGGCTGTCCAGCAACTCAATCATACCTCTTAGCAGCCCTTCCAGAGCCGCACGAAGCTGCGCCTTACCACCGCCAGCAATGAGCTTGGTTAGCCCCGCTATGTATGGGAAACCATAAGCACAGATGCAGGACACAGGCAAGCCGCCTACGAAACGCAAGACCGTGCCCGTGTGAATTTCTGCCTGATTTGGCCAGACAAGGCGATGTCCTGGCAGTTCAGAGCGGAGAAGAAAAGAACACCGTCAAGAGCCTCACTCAGCGGCCCGCTTGTGACTGCATTCCACATGACTGTGATCTCTGCGAGGATGAATCGGCGCCAGGATAGCGGGTCGGGCGGATCTCGTCTATGATGAAAATTATGGGACAGGGCTCATCGTGCTCTGTCACATCCTTGCTCCGTACAGCCATCGAAGAAGTGGTGATGGAAAAGGAGAGGAAGTGCGACAAGAGCAATGCCACACGGTCAATCAACTGCACAATTGATGCGATCGGCGGATGCTCAACATGTCATTCTATCGGAGTTTATGCATCTGAACTTCTTGCTCTGTCAATTATCTCCGAATGGGGGTGTCCGACCTCTGTCGATAGGCTCCAGCCAGCCAGCTACCTTTTGCTTCTTTCTTTTCATGGTGACGACTGCTGTCTATTGAGTCTCGAGTTTCAATCACTCATCGTTGCGCGACCGTGACATCTAGTCAACTTCTCCTGCAAAAAGTCACCAGCCGCGAAAACGGTGTCAGGATTACTCATTTGAAGCATAATTACTCATCTGGCGTCGTGTCCTGAAATTGACAGGAGCGGGTGTATCCGTATGAGGTAGAGCTATAGCACTCGGCTATAGGGGGCGCCGAGAGTCCCAAATGACCTTATGTCCATCGCTCACTGCAACATTTTTCCTTTGTTTTTCCTTCGGCAATGATTCCAAATTCCTGTTCCGATCCAGGAGGAATATGAAGGATCGGCCTTCGCAAGGACATGGACAGTGGTCCAGTCTTGCCTCTTCCGCCCATGGTGCAGGCGGACAGTCTCGTGTGCAAAACAAATCTGTCGATCACTAGTCTACACCTGATCCAAAGACGACGACGAGCTTGACCAGAAGGTTATCTCTTGAAGGTACCCGCACCTCGCGAACCCACTGGGTCTTGATGGCCTAATGATTTGCACCGTACCAAAAATGCCTTCCTAGATTTCGCCAACGGGGTCCTAATCCACCAATGTCTGTGAAGAAAATGACGTTTTTGTCCGAGAAGGCTTGGAGATCCATCATATTGACTATCTCTCAACCAAAGTTGGCCGGTAAAGGAGAGTGTCCATGACACCACTGCCATGGTGATGCGATCTAGCGTACTTCGCAGAGGCCATCAAGATCAAAGATGGCGGGGTTGGAAAGCCGTATGGTGCCGAGTGACTAGAATAAAATTAAAGGGACATCGATGGCGGT
This sequence comes from Ascosphaera pollenicola, assembly GCA_024244615.1. Lineage (NCBI taxonomy): Eukaryota > Fungi > Ascomycota > Eurotiomycetes > Onygenales > Ascosphaeraceae > Ascosphaera > Ascosphaera pollenicola. Next base: position 11,283 of record JAGYIB010000063.1, on the reverse strand, counting down.
GCATGAGCATTGAACAGTGCCTCATCGCATGCAACTTGTTGGGCACGCTCGATTGATTTAGCTTCTTTCCCATCGTACTGCCGGCCAACTGTGCTCACCCAACGGGTCCGCCGTTTCGTGATCGCGAGTTCAAGAAGCGGATGCTGTTCGATTGCAGCCAGATCAAGAGGCAGGGAAGATATTTCCGGAGTTACACATGTCACGAGGAGCTTCTACCCTCTTTTCTCGGGCTTCCTGCACCATTGTGCACTGGTGATAAGCTGTGCTTCGGTTTGACTTGGTTCAAATTTGCCGTATGGCAATGATGAAGCCATTTGGGAACCCATCATATAGACTTTCACTCAAGCCCCATCTGTGCCGTTTGGATGGCCCCAGCCTTGCAAGATGGACATCGTGTGAGCTGGCTCAGTGGCGGATTTACAAATTGACAAATTGGTGGGCTCTTCGGTCTAGCCCAGATGCTTAGCCAAAGGCAGCTCCGCTCCCTATAATATTGCTGCTCGTTAGGCGACCCGCGACCGACCAGACTTGAGTATCAATGCGGACTCTGAGCCTTGTCGTCTGTACCGTAGCCGCCCAACCATTGGCGCGACTGTCGCGAAAGACCAGTGCAAACGGGAAGGAAAAGAGTATCAGAAAGGGGCCGAGCACATTGATTGTCCGCGACGCCTGACCAATGCTAAGATGAATTCCCAGCATGCCAAGAGATCAATCGTGCGACCCTCAGCAGCTGTCAGAAACCATGACGTCTTTTTTTCACTTTGCCGAAGTTCACCACGGAGTGCGCCTTATGATATACATTCCAACGTAGGGGGCATTTTGGATTGCTTTGAGGAGGCTTTGAGGGTCAGTCGATGGGATCCACCCCTTCGACGATCGAGGATCTTGCCATTCATTCTCCGCGAATGACTCCTATGCTGAGGCCCCTCTTTCCTATTGAAGAAAGCCGCGAAGTGCATCTTATCATTCCCTCTTGATGATGCTGAAGGGACAAGATGAGATGCGACCATGGCGGGGCCGTCCCGAGAGCCAATTGCAGGAAACAAAAATAGTGTATGCATCCTGAGTTCTTCGGGTCCAATTTTGCAAAATCTCCAAATGAAAATGACCAATTGTGCAGGCGGCTTGAGAAGGAGTGATTTGGATGGAGACAAGTTCTGTTTCCCCATGTCGATGCTGTCCCTACGCTAATTCAGGCAACAGTGCAGTCTGATCACCGCGCAGCCCTTCGTTTGCCAATTGCCTATTAGTCACGATAACGGCCTGTCGTCATATTAGTCTTTGACCAGGATGCATTTAAATCACAGAGCATCCTCATCTGATGACTTTTTGTTGTTCATGCTCTCATCACCGAAACGAAGGAAAGAAAGGATACATAAAACAGATTACCTCTCAACCTGTCTTCACGACTGAGCACGTCTCTCCGCCTTTGAGTGTCTTATTGATCAGTTGTGGCTGCATTCATCTCTCTTCCCACGCGATCAGCAGATTCCAGGTCCCGGTTATCTAGCCAGTGTCCAACCACATGATAAACCAGTCCATCACTTTGAAGCACCAACTTCCAACAACAGTCATCATGTCTTCAGCACCCGCTAAGAGCATGGCTATTCCCGCAGCCCGCAGTCCTCGTGTGCTATCAAACTATTCCAAGAGCAGCGCTTATTCCGAATGTGCAAAGCCTGACGAAGATTGGACACAACTCAATGACCTTGCTGAGAGGAGGAGGGTCCAAAACCGCATTGCACAGCGCCGATACCGTGAGTTGTCTCGCCCTCTTCCCCCACACCTGCTCTATCCTGTGACTGACTTGACGAATCAACAGGCTTGTCTCTCAAGCATAAGAGCAAGAACGCAAGCCGAAGGAACTCAAGGGCCGGCGACGAAAACTCAGGGGTCCAGAAGAAAACAACCAGAACAAGATCCAAGTCTGCTGTCGAACATACTCGATCCAACTCAACAACAATAGCAACAGCAGCAGCATCAGCAAGCCACTCTGCGAGCATTGTAATCCCAACACGAACGTCAGACAGCTCGCTCTATCCACCAAACATGGGAGAAATGAATAGCGCGCCTGCTTTCGATATGACTGGAGCACATTTCACTGAAGTGGACTCGACATGGCACTATGATCAGCCATTCAGGTACACAGTCAACCCACCAATGCCCTCACAAGAAATGATGGCCGGGGTGTCACCGATGGTCCAGTGGCAAGACGAGTTCCACTACGAAGACTGGTCACCCCAATCCGCGGCCTTCTCCATGGATGGTCAATCGAACTCTCCGTTCTTCAGTCCCGCACAGATGACAGAGCCATCTCCAATGGTTTCAGGGTTGTCGTTGTTCCCGGGGGGGAGCACACTGATGTCTCCGCCAATGATGGATCATGTTGGAAAGTCGCCTGAGACTGATGCACTATTGGTAAGTCGGGAACGCCCTCATTGTTCCTGTTCCTCAAACTCCTCGGCAGCCTATTAACGGAGATTCATCTGATAGACTCCGGAACTCGTTGACCTGGATGGAGACCACATGTCTGGCGATGCAGCCATGAAGGCATTCTATCCCCCACTCGCAACGGACCATCAGGATTGGCCCGATATGGCAAACTTCTAGTGGACGTACACCACGTCCTCTATACCACTGTCTTTTTTCCTTTGTTCAATTTCATTTGTCACACTCGTTTATTCAGGCCCTATTGAACGGCAAGGCCTTGCAGTTGTTGAGGGACCTTCACATTCAGCGTTTGCCTGCATAAGTGTTATTTTTTCGAAGTTGTCAGTTTGATGATTTAGGCTCATGTTTCAGCCTTGCTTTCCTCGGAATTTCCTTTGTTCTCTGATATCCATTTGCTTGTGCTTTCTGTTTCTTTCGGCCATTTAGGGCGGTACTTTGTCGTCCACCGCGTTTTCTTTAAATCGAGGGCCACAGTTTATCATGTCTTGCCCTGGCCTCTATACATCTCTACACATATATTTAACCATCCTCAATGCGATGATTTGACGGATCTTGACTTTGACCTTGAACGTGCTGTGCTCCAGTAGCATTGTCTTCTGCTTTTCGTGAGAATGGTATCTAGTTAGTGGTTCATGAAAAATCATTGTGCTCCCGGCATGATAGCTGCCCCTGAGTGGGCCACAATCCGTCGTCGACAAGAGAAGGGGTTGGGTAGTTGGGTGCCACGAAGCCTAGCTACCATCTCACTCGTAGCTGACCCTTGCCAAAATGGAGTTTGCTTTTTCTGGTCCAGGACAATTTCAATTTGATACATGCTTGGCTGCTCCTTGCCTATCCATGCCAGCCAGTAAACATCCCTGGACCACGGGACGTATACGGCTGACTGAAGGGCAACTTGGCAGGGGATACCGAAGTCCAATCATGCAGACCACAGTGCACAACGATGATGGCTGGCCGTGTGATTGTTGAAGCAATGGTCAATCAGAAAGCTCAGCTTGGTCTAAGGAGACTCATCTGCAAGCACGACAGAAGTGGTGTTTAATCGCCGGTCTTCCGTGGCTCGGCCCTGGCATTCCCTGGCGTGAGTGTGACCTGCTTGCCACACTCAATCCATTCCATTCTTAGGTGTCTCCATTGGCTTAGCTTCCTGTCTTTTCCATTGCATCAACACTGGATATTTTCGTCATGAGAAGTTGATGCGTCGATATGCCAGGGCGGCAGATTGTGGGGAGGAGATGGGAATAAGCTAGCGCGCGCTTGACTCTGCCGATACAGCCGCGCGGATACCTCTTCTCTGCGCCAGTGGCTCCTGCTACGCTACGAACTCTTACGAGATGGACGACGGCGATGAGGTTGAGTATGACAACGAAGCTGGATGCCAGACCCAATGCTCAATTGAGTTGTGCAATTGCGTTGCCATGATGAAGAACGCAAGGCTTGCAGCCACGCTGCAAAGGAGCGGGAATGCCATGCTGTCTTTTCCCCATCAGACGGGCAGTTTGGCTGCGCTTCAAGGTCCAGTACGATGCAATGCACCCCTGCTCTCGCTTCCGACGAGAATTTCGGAGAGAACACTGTCGTCAGGGCCACGAACGAGGCTGGGCACAAGGACCAGAAGAGGTGAAAGCAAGTTACCCGTTTCACGTCCCGAAATTCCTCGCCCAGGCCTTGTCCTGTCACAAAGGGTGTCAGACCCTTCTTCTCGACGAAAGGAGAATTCCTTCGCGAGAATCAGCGAAACTCGCCTCCGCAATTGGCTCAAAGCCTACAATACATTTCGTGGGGGCAAATCTCACGTGCGTCTGCGGGTGTTCGCACAGGGTAAAAGCCGTCATCATCGTCAGCGACATAGGACAGGCGGTACTACCAGTGACAGCAGAAGCGGCGGGAGCAACAGCAAAAAGGCCGACTCCTCTGAATTCTCTGCGAACCAAGACGTACCAAGAATCAGTATCTCTGCTGATGAAAAGCGGATCTACGGGCAGATTTCGGAGGTACTGGAAAGGGCCATGTACAGGATTGTCACGCAAAGGAAGAAGGACATTGCCCGTAGGCAGAAAGAGCTCATAGCAATGGAGTACCAGAAGATCAAGCATGAAAGGGAAAAGTCATCTCACAAATCCGATGATGCGCCTGGCTCAAACAAGACAAACAGATCTACGCAGGATCGCATGGAACGAATCAAGAAGAAGACGTTAATTACACTGGACCAAGAAAAGCCGGCAAATCAGCTCATGCCCTCGCCCGCAGTTGCGAAGGAAAGTCGAGAAATCCTGAACCTATTCGAAAAGGTTATAACCCGACCAAGATTCAAAACCGTCAGGAATCGGGAAACTGGACGGAGAATCCGTGTACCCCGGGTCTCAGATGAACGGGCCAAATCAATAATTACAGACATGAGGTCTTCCCGGTATACTGAGGGAGCATTGAAGGACGCCTTCAACGATGCTGATGTGCGTTGATAGTGGAAGCCAACCGGCACATATGAACGGCTTACTGACGTCTACATGACGACAGGGTTCCCAAGACCTTGCTGGCTCCACTAGTCAGGAACAAGAAGGATCAGGGAAACAGAAGGCATGATTCAATCGACGGAGGATGGTAGCACACCACCGTTCACCCATACCAACTCAGGTGCCGTGCTCTATCAATATCCTGTTTTTCTCAAGCCGCGGCGGATATCAACGGCGAACACCGTTTGACAGCATAAGCCGGAGTGGCTCTTGATCCCCCTCCGACGTCTGGAGCCTGATAAATCTCTCAAATCTGCAGAGCACGGTTCATCTCCTTCTCCTTATGACGCATTTGTCTGGATCTCACGTTGCTCTTCCCACGCTTCAGGACTGGTTCGCTGTTGCGATCGTCTTTACCTGATTGAGTGCACGAAAGCGCCAGTCATTGTTGTTCGTCTCAATTTTTCAAAGGTCGTCTGTTTGGTGAAAGAACGTTCAAAGCACCATCAACTTGTGTTCCCCTGAATCGCAACGGATTGGCTTCCGCAAATCTGGATGTGATCAATGATCCACAACTACCTTCGAAGCAAAGACAAGGATCCCCAGAGTACATCTGAAGTGATCCATGAATTGTGTATGGGCAAGCAAGCATACATTACCTACTCTCCACTAAGAACTGGACGGCCCGATGCGAGGCATGCACTGTTTTCCCTCATCGCCTCAACTCACCCACTGCCTCACTGTAATCCCTTTTCTGGACTGCCTTCCCGTCGAAGGACGGCTACGATACCAATGAAGTCATCTCTGGTAATGACCGGATCGTCTACCCGGTTTCTGAAACCAGGATCTCTGCAAATTATCTTCTCGAAGAAAATCACAAGTTCCTCGCTCTCAACCGTAGACATGATGCCAATATTAGGACTCCACATTCTCAATGTAACCATCTCCTCCCCCGCAAGGATCGTCAAGTCTGACATCCTTCTTCCCTTCCGTGATATCATTTTCATTATTCCACGCATACATTCGCGACATCATACCCGAATTCAAGGACAATAGCCAGCCACAGCATCAACAGACGATAACCATGTAGCGTAGCATCCAGGCACAACTCGCTGACTTCTGATGCCTGCATGCTCTTTTCAGGGGTGGCAATGCTGATAGAGAGCCCCGTATTGCATCGCCCCCTCGCTCATTTTGGAGCACACCTTGGGCCACAATTGGTCGCAATAAGCATGGCTTGGTACAATGATGTGGTTGTTTGAATGTGACAACTTTGCTACTCGATCACACTCGACTACCCTTTGATTCCTTCGAATCCATCAAGAACGCGAACATGTTATCTGTATGGCATCCAACATCTTATGATTTACTATGCCTTGTGGGTTGCCCTTGATTATGAGACAAGTGGTCAGTTGTCTGTACTTCAGCCTCACACTCACATATGGTGAGCAGCTCCTGCAAGCCGTGGCAGCAATAAGCGTCAGTGTGCTCGGCTTTGAGATGTCGACGGGCGCTCATTTCAATCAGCCCATATTCGCTTCACTTTGAGTGCATCGGGCACCATGAGTCCATGGGACCACAGTGACCGAAGCGAGCTGGGGAAGATCATTGAGCACGAAGGTTGGTCTGGAGATGTGAGACCCCTAAACAATTCGCATGCGGTGACTCGATCACCTCTAAATTCGCATACCCACGAGTTCCACCGATTCCAATTCGAGTCGGGACAAAATGTGCTTGCTATTAACGTTTTCAGGGGCCCAAGACACGCGCACGATGGCTGCGACGTTCTAGAACGTGAAATCGAGGGATGTCTGAAAGACGCTGCGGTGACTTGATCAAAACTCGAAGAAGCTTGGAGCTGACCATATCTTGTATCTTCAATTGCCCGACATTAACCATTTTCCCTCAGGTTAAAGTGGTCTTCGCCGCTGATAAATCATACTCCAAGGATTATGAACCACTGCACAGAAAGAAAAGCCTCACGCAGGCAAGCCGTGTAAGTCTTCAACGATTAACATGTCTTGCGTGATTACCAGGATCAGCTGGTCTTCTTCCCATCCTCGTCTCGTTGATTTCCAAGCACCGCAGAGCTCAGCTGGGGCCCCATAGATCCACTATGGAACCGACGTCAACAAAATTTGTATAAGAGGGTCTGGTCTGCTCAGTCTGGTCTGACAATTCTTCACTCCATTCCAATTCATCACGACACCAATTGAAGCATCTATCAATCTCAATCGAACACCAATCCAATCGAAGCATCTACCAGACTCACAATGGCTGCACCAACCACAAAGCACGGCAAATGCTGCTATACTGGCTTCAAGCATGAAGGCACAGCTCAAGGAAAGATCACCAAGTTTGCTGGCTACGATGCCTACGTGACATACCCCGAAAACAAATCTACCGAACGTGCCGTCGTCTTGTATGAAATTTCCCTTCCTACTGTCGGCTCTGAACTGGGCATGGAGCACATGGCTGACGGATTGATCACAGTCTCGGTGACATCTTGGGTATCAACTTGATCAACTCGCAGCTCCTCGCAGATGAATGGGCGAAGAAAGGGTATTTCGTCGTGATGCCCGACTTGTTATTTGGCGACGTCGTCCAATTCAACCAGATTGGCAAGATAGACATGCAGAAGTGGTATCTGGGCGAAATGAATGAGAAGAAGATTGCCCACACGCCGGATGTCATTGATCCCATCATCAGCGCCGTGATCAAGGAATTGAAGGAGAAGTACGGTGCAAAGGTGAGTTTGTTGCGCGCAGTTCCACGCAGGCAACGTATGGACAGTCACTGACAGCCAAACAGAAAATCGGCGGTGCGGGCTACTGCTTCGGCGCACAGTACGTGTGCCGGTTCCTCGCGGACCCAGAAAACGGATTCCAGGCCGGCTACTTCGTTCACCCCGGAAACCTCACAGATGAAGAAGTGGAAAACGTCAAGGGCCCTCTCTCAATTGCCGCTGCTCAGCATGATCCGCTATTCCCCCTTGAAAGGTTGCGGGAAGTGCATGATATCCTGTTGAAGAAGGATCTTCCATTCCAGATCAACTACTACCAGGGCGTTAGGCATGGATTCGCAACAAAGGGAGACCCGAACGATAAGGTTGTGAAGTGGGCGAAGGAGAACACGTTTGAGCAATCGGTGAACTTCTTTGACACATTCTTGTGATCTGCTTCTGCTAGTTTCCATGATGTAAACTGGATGACAGATCAGCCGCTAGCTCATTGCTCACCTCAATCCTGACTATCTCATTCTTCAATTTCAGCGTTCAGTCAACCCGTAATACGGAGTATACACGGACATAAGAACGGTTATCTCCACAAGCCGTGTTACCCGTAGACTCTCAACCGCGCAGCAGGCAACGTGCAGACAACGCTCGTCCTGACAGCCACCAAGTGATACTGCATTGCTATTCGCAGTCATCTTAGCTTAGACAAGCATCCAGATGGACGAAGAGGACGTCTACACTCAGCTCCGCACGATCTTCGCGGATCGTGGGGACAACGTCTTGACGTTTGAGGCACTGTCCTTTGCCCCAATGCCGCTTCAAGTGGACGATGAAGCCATAGGTGTCACGAAGAAAGCTCTTATGAAGGCTTTCTTGAAGGCCAGATCGGCGTTTTTTGACTTTATCAGAGATCATCGCGATGCGGGCGCAGAAATGTATCCAGAGACGGTCTTGACTGATACATCGATCATCCTACTCTATGATACTGAATTCTTGACTGCTGCGAATTGGCGCAAGAAATGGCTTTTGCACCAGTTACAGAATAAAGATGACGAGTCAGCTGCAAACGCGATATGTCGTGAGCTGTCATTCACAGCGTCCTTGCTCTCATCGCCCATGCATCGAACGGCAAAGTCGCCCATGCTGTGGTACCATCGACTTTGGATACTTCAAATGCTTTTCAAGAAAGAAGGTCAAGCCTCAAAGATGCTCAAGTCAATTGCTGCAAGGACACTGGATGTGAAATGGAAGTTCCAGACTTCAATGGTTACGCACGATGCTCACATCAGACAGACTACTGCTGTCCATGACGAGTCAAGAATTGAGCATCTTCTACGCGTTTGGGGCTATGAAACATTGCTAGCGCAATGTGCTGGTGAAAACCATCCACATAACTACTATGCGTGGAAGCATTTGCGGCATCTATTCCACAGCACAGGGCCTTGTATCACGCTTTCAGGAGTGCGGGCGAATAAGATAGCAGCGGATGATCTACTGGCCCAAGCGATACTGGCACAAACACAGAGATGGTGTCTACAGCATCCGAGGGATATTTCTGGATGGTCATTCTTCCAGTTCCTGTTACACCATGTCCGAGAAACTTCCTTACGCGAGAAGTGCGTGAATGACACGGTGGATTATGCCCGCAAAATTGGATGGAAGGGAGAAGGATTGTGGCGCTTTGTTGACACGATGAACGACCAGCTGGCAAATGAGGGAAGGGATGATTCCTACACCACAACAGTCACAGACCAGCAGAATGAGAACGGATCTGGTACGATAGAACGCAATCGATGGCGGAGATGGCTCGATGTCGCGGATCAGCAGCCATGAAAAAGGTGCGAACGACTTTCAGACTACTCATGTAGTCGTTGCGAACTTCGCTGCTCCTGAGACAACTCTACTAGCATGTGGCCCATTGGCGACGCCTCTGATCCAACGCTGCGCATGTTTGGAGGCTTTTGTTCGAGGGCCAGATTTCCTCTGTGTCGCAGTCAGTCGTCTACCTACTGACTCATATATGCGAGCTGCAACGACCTTGTTTGGAGGTATCCTGTTGTGTTAACCTACACAGGGACTGACATCGTTGCCACAGCTACGGTTCAGGCTGCATTCATGCGGATTTCGCGCAACACTCTGCCGCTCTCTCTACCTTGTTGCCAGCCGTCAACGTCTAATCTTGTTCTTCAATGCTCTACTGCAGCATTTGTTGACTTCTCCCAACGACTATGCCAATTAACAGAGTACTGTGAAGCTGGCCGAGTCCATGCGGAAGTTGGAGACACCATTTACAGAGCATCTAGAACACATGTTCATCACCGCCATACCTGGAATTGATGGATCGGAGCTCCATCCGAGAACACATGGGAAGATGTATTCAAAATGGGCCAAGATCTTGAAAGAGATCAAAAGCTTCATGTCCATTGATTTCCTTTCACAAGACGCTCGTAAGGAGTTAGCTAAAGTGAAACAGAAGATGCCCAATGAGGGCGTGAATGAGCTTTTCTCTCGCATGCTACCCTTACTCCAGGATGCTGAGTTGTCTGATCGCTACCTAGCCGCCATGCATTCTCCTCTTGCACGCAGTTTCCCAGCCTACCCGGCTGCTACTGCTGAACAAGTTCGTGACATAGCGAAACGCACTGAATATTTCTCCCAGAGAACATTTTCACACAGTACGTCCACGGGATTCATATCATCGCTCTGCATTGGCAGACGTTATCGCCGCAACGCGACGCCGTCACTGCCTTTCGGACTCGTGCCGCAAGCGCCGTGAACTTGGCTATCGATGAAGGTGATGAGGGTATCTTCAGACATGAGCTGGTCAAGGAATGGTAAATAGGAATTGGCATGACGAGGAATGCAAGAACCCAGACGGCAGCTGAGAAGCTGCGCAAAGGCTGTCGGTTGTCCACAGACAAGAGCCCAATAAGAGGGAGTCTCTCGTAGGAGGGCGGTCATGTTTCGACTAATGGATACAACAATCTCATTGCTCTCATGGGCAAGGCGAAAGCTGGGGAGGAGCATGCCTACTGGCACCGGCAATTAGCCTCCTGGCGATGGTTCCATTGATCGCCCCCTGTCAGGGCAACTCTGCTCGGCCTCAGCCCCGTGTTGATGGCCAGAACGTTGATGTCGCCATGACAAGTGCTGACTTTGCTGCCGTTGTCACGGATGTGCCTCGAGTCCCGTCTCCCGCTCATTCTGTGCGCCTTTTGATGATCAGCGTGACGCTTTTGAGGCGTCAGACGGGAAGAGGGGTGCGTCATCCTCAAATCATATGCTCATGGAGAAGGACCATTCAGCAAAGATGTGTGCAATTGGATGAGTGGTGAACCCGCTCCGTCCACATGCGAAAGCTGTATACATAATCCGCGTTTCTCAACCTGCGTCAATGCTCCTGTCTAGCGGCACGGAGAACATGCCTGCCAGCATTCTGGCACGACTTTGAGTAAGCAACGGCATTCATGCATACCGGCGATGTGTCTGTTGACTCTCCTTTAGACCTTTGAGCAGAGCGTGAAGATGAGCATCCATACTGCCAATTCAGGGACGGGAACAAGGGAGTCCTCCGTTGCCCTGACGGGGACAGGGACGCCGAAGCAGAAGGGAGCCCTGAGAGCCAGTCTTCTCGATCGGATGGCC
>JAGYIB010000062.1:0-17886 GCA_024244615.1 Ascosphaera pollenicola | reverse complement strand
CTGGGACTCAGCATCGGGGCGGTTTTTTCATAGATTTTGTTTCGCATTGCTTGCTTTGCTTCGTTGGTTCTCTTTTGTTTGTTTGTTGTCTTTTGCCTTCTTCATTTTCCTTTTCTTTCCTTATGTTCATGTATATCTCGGATTCCTTCTCTCATCGTTGATGCCCAACCACGGGCGATACGTCTCTAGAACTCATGAGCACGATGTTGACAGCATATATATCAAGTAGACAGACACGTTCGTTATGGCCGGACGCCAATAATAATACATATATCCAATTGCAGACACACGACCTGCGGTGGTAGCGATGCGATGCGATGCGAACCCTGCAAGAAATGACATCACCGCGTTGGACGTCACATACTACCCGAAACTCAATTCGACACACAACGAACGGACAAGACGTGGAGATCGACAGCCTCGACAGCCTCGCTCATCCAACATCCTGTCAATTGCTCCTGCGTGCACGCCTTCGGACTGTGTTATCGAGAGGAAAACAGCGGCCTCGGCAACGCGTGCGGAGGATCGAGGAGACACGGTTGTTTTCAATGGCCTGGCCGGCCTCATGACGAAACGAAGGATCCAATCTGAGAGGCCATTGAGATGAATGCTTTCTACAAATTTCGAGAAGGGGAGGCGTCAAAGTCGCGCGTTTTTTCTGTGCGGTCTTCCCCAGAAGCCTGCGCCTCGATACCTATTGCATTACTTATGTTACGAGGTACATGATATACACACACGACAGGTCCACAGCCCGCATCATGGCGGAGAAATTCAAAGGAAGCGAACAAGATTTCGCTGAGGTTTGGCGGGTTTCGTCGGCTTGTGATGTTCCTTGGAGAAGGATTCCATTACTGGCACACCAATATGCAATAATACAAACGGGCTCTCATGAGTTCGTTATTTTAAGACCACGATTTGCACTGTCGACGAGTCCATCGAGATGATCCCTGCTGGACCTCAGCATTGCCATTGATGACCGGTGCCGGAGCACTCGCAACCTCGGCCATGTCAAGCCGTTCAGCTGTTGCATACTGTATTCGGCCGCTTGTCAATGACAGGCTGGGTGTTCGTACAAAGTACTTTGTATCACACCTAGATGACCTTTGTCCTATCATTGTGGCTTTAAGGTTGAAGCAGGCCTGCTGCGGATAAACCAGATCAGAGAAGAAGGACTATCATGATGGCGGGGAAGCCTCAGTCTTCGTGAGAATCACGCTTCGTCTCAATGAGGCGGAACATTCTGAACTCACGAAATCACAACTTTCTCGAAGAGTATTCTCGACGAGCAGCGCCAGGGAATTTGAGGTGCCGCCTTCGTCACTGCAGAGTCAACAGGTCCAGTCAACTTCCCAATGCCATGGGCAAGATCGTCATCCCCATTGCTATGCCTTGTTCTCGTTGACACACCGCGCTCGAACCGAAGCTGTCGCTTCCATGATGGTACCTCCTGTCACTTTCATCTTCGTCTGGAATCTACTTCCTCTACCGAGCTCGCCTGAAGCCACAATCACCGTAGAGCCCCCCCGGCAGCTAGTATGTCAGATCTGTTGTACGACCGTGTCTAGGCCTCACCTAGACCATAGACACGCTGGGAAAAAGTCTGTCTACCTGCTAAGGAAAGCCATGAGGCGAGCGGGTCCGGGATTAACATGGTTCATCAAGCTCAAGTGCGCATTCCCTACCATCTGTGGCTATCAATTGCCGAGACGTGAGTCTAATCAGAATCTGCATCAATTCGGTCAAGTTTGATGTTCCCGCACCTCCATACAGTATCGTGCAGGCGCCTATCTTCCCTCTCGCTCCAAAATCTCAGACTCCAACGACCAACCTTATCAACCAATCTTGTGAGGCCATCCAATCTATGAGCTTGAACGGAAGGCCGACACGCAGCCTGCACTTCGAACCGGAAAATCGCCAATACTTGTTGTCAATACAAGTCATCTCCAAACTTCTTCAACATTGTCTTGAAGTGCGTCTGTCCACCCTTGTCCCACCCAGCCGCAAATCTCGAGGTTATCATCATGCTCAATGTCGCTTCTACAGTGTCGACCGAATATATCGTAACGAAGCCGGTGAAGCTAGACCCTACACCCCATATGCCCGCTACAGCCGGTCACTCGCAACATATGACCTCCCCAATTGGTCAAAAAGAGCCACGTCGTCCACGCTCTTTTCCCCAGACATTCCCCGAGATGGCGACGGCTAATGGTTCAGCACCCCCACCTGCTTCTGCGCCAGTGACGTACACATTTTTCAGAAATGTCTCGGCCTGCAATCGCTGCAGAGTACGCAAAAATCGATGTGATCAACGGCTCCCCCGTTGCCATTCGTGTGAGAAGGCAAAAGTCCATTGCGTCGGTTATGATGCTACAACAAAGCGAGAAGTGCCGCGAAGCTACCTATACTTTCTTGAATCGCGAGTCGCTTATCTTGAACAGACGTTAGCAGACCATGGGATACAAATTAGGCCGTCGACAGCATATGAGGGCGAAGACCGTGTCGTGTCACCCTCGTCCAAAAGTGCAAGTGATACTGTCATACCCATATCATACGATTCGCAATTGCTGCATGAGGACAAGCCACCTTCTCTGTCCGCACCACCATTGAAACGAAAACGAGAAGATGCCCATCCACACGAGCAGTCCACTCAAGTAGATGGAAACAATAAAACCATCAGGCCAAGCTCCGAAGACTTAGTGCCCGATATTGGCATGGCGTCAGTTCATGGGGCGCCAGATCCTAAACATGTAGGGTCTACGTCCGGCATATCATTTGCGAATGTCGTCTTTGCAGCCGTCAGAAGCTCAGTCCCTCCACAGACCGATAATAAATCTAATAAAGAATCAGAAAAGGTCGAACCACCATCAGCTGGAATTGGAACAATGCGAGATTCGTTTTTCAGTTTACAGGCCAAACTTGGTGTTAAGCAGGCAGCTTTGCCGGATCGGGAGCTAGGAGATTATCTCGCTGAACTTTATTTTGAGCACGAAAATCCGCAGCTACCAATACTCCACAGGGTCGACTTCGTGGATACCCTAGACCGCGTGTACAGCTCAGATGAGGCATCACTGTCGCCAAAGGATCTTTACACTGTTTTTATTGTGCTTGCAATTGGCTCGGGCGTCAACTTCGGCACACAAAATGACTCCCGCTCTAGTGATGATGAATCGTCACCTCTAAAAAGGCGAACTCTTCAGTCGGTTCCGGCACAGCCAGAAGAGTATCATGCATCAGCAATTGTATATCTTGAGAAGTTACTTCATGCATCATCCTCCGGAGACGCTTTGAATGGGAATCTGGACGAACTACAGGCGATCTTGTTACTGGCAGGCTTTGCTGTCCTACGTCCTGTCCCCCCGGGTCTTTGGTATATCGTTGGCGCTGCTATGCGATTGGCTATAGACCTTGGGCTACATTATGAGGACGGCACCGGCATTGACTCCGTCGGAGGAACTGATATGCTGGTCCGACGTGAAAGAATGATGAGGAATGGAAGTCTCAATAACAGAGAAAGCCTGAAGATTGATACCAAAGAGCGAGGCAGACGGGAGTGGATTCGTGACCTACGTCGCAGACTGTTTTGGTGCTGCTACGCGCTGGATCGTCTAGTGAGCACATGCGTCAATCGTCCATTCGCGATTCCAGATTCTGTCATCACCACAGAATTCCCATCTCTCCTGGATGACAAGTATATAACCAGGGAAGGCATTATTCCTGCTCCCAAAGGTGCACCGAGCTATAAATTATCTGCCCTCCATTACGTGAGACTACGCCTCCTGCAATCTGAAATCCAGCAAGTCCTGCACCATCAACAGGCAAAGGTCGCGCGCCAGATGGGTCATAAAACCGGAGACGATTACATTCACTCAAGCCTGCCTTGTCCCTTCTTAGTGCAGCATAGCTCGTTCCACTCATGGCGTGCAAGCATCATGCGGCGATTGGATGAATGGAAAGAGTCAGCGCCTGCCCCTGAGGCAATTGGTGTCAGATTTCCCGTGGAATTCTTAGAATTGAACTACTGGCAAACGGTGATCATGTTATATCGTCAGAGTTTGACTGTTCCAGAGGCGCTGGCGCAAGAGCTAAATTCATCCGGCGACATGCCCAGTCCTTCTGTTACAAGCATTGATCATGAAGAGGACGAAGAGGAGATGTACTGCAAGGTCGCTGAGGCCGGCAGGAAAGTCCTGCGAATCTATCGCCAACTTCATCGAGTTCGCCTGGTGAACTACACATACCTTGCAACTCATACCCTTTTCACGGCAGGAGTAACATTCCTGTATGCTATCTGGCATTCACCTACGGTCCGCAGCCGCTTAACCCTTGAAGAGGTTGATCTGACGATCCTAGCGGCTACCTCTGTTTTGGGAGACTTGATCCAAAAGTGTCCCCCGGCTGAAGCCTGCCGCGATGCCTTCAATCGCATGAGTGAGACGACAGTGCGAATGTGTCTAGGCAATTCTGGATTTGGTTCCCAGAGGGGTGTGTGTGGTGAGGCCTTGGGCACCCGCTCACAGATTAGAGAGAACAGTAATGGGCGCGTCTCAGTAACCCCAAACAATGGCACCCAGATACCATCCGCCCTTGAGTCTGAGGCCAGCAGCTTCAACACACCACTATTGCCGAAGGAGACGAGATGCAGTACCAACTCACTGGACGCTGTTCCTGTGACATTCCCGGGGAATGGATCTTTCACTGCAGTCCAGTCGCAGCAATTCTCTTCGACGTTGCCACAATCCTACCCTTCTATTCAGCAGAACGTGATGCAAATCCGACAGCAATTGCCTGCGTATACCATGGCACCTCCTTTCGCAGGAACGGCGCACCATCATAGACACCGATCTTTGCACAACGGATACCCTACCCCAACTGGTTATGACGATCAAGCAGTCGACCAGTCCCGCCCTCGCGGACAAGTTTATTGTGTGCCGTCGCCGACATCTCGCTCTGAAGTCACATACGATAATAATGGGACATACTCCGATGTTAGTGACAGGATCTGTACCGGCATGCTTCCGTATACTACGACTGCAGGACCGGCGCCTGGAGCCTTCAACTATGGCATGGCCCATGCAGCACCCATGCCAAACAACGCGTACGCTTTCAATTCTTTCGTGGACGCTTCGGGAGCGCCATATCTTGATTTGGGGCTTGGAATTCCGGGAGACTACGGCCATGACTGGAGTGAAGGGGTGGGATTAGATATGTTGGATGGGTACTTTTTTTGGAGGCAACTCGTCGTGAATGAGAGGGCCAAGGGGCAGGCAAGAGAAAATTTGCTTGAGTTGATTGTCTTTCGCTTCTAACCCTTGGAGATTTGTTTTGATATCCCCTGAAGTTATTTTGGATCGTCTTCCCTCTTGAATGGGGTCGAAGTGATCACCATTTCCTGTCCTATACTGTACACAAGATCTGCATTCAAAGCCAATATGATTCAATCAGGCACGAACAAGTGTCTCACGAACACTTTTTTCTCTTCGCTATGAGCTTCTTTGGGGAGTGAGCGGCGGTGTAAATGGCATCAATGCTGTGTGTGGGCTCATTTTATTACTCCGCGGAGGTTTACTCGTCAGTCACTTCACCCCGACAACGGCAGTTGAAAAAAACAACCGTCAAAACACAGCGCCCAACGACGTTTCGTCTCTCGCCTGTCTCAAGATCGCATCGTCACCATTATCATCTCAGAAGCCTTGCCAGATTTTTGCAATTGGTGAAAAGCAGTTGCTGGCTTGCAGTCGGCTCACAGAACTGCCTAATCCCCATATCGCATGTCTTAAGGATCCCTGTCGTCTGCCTCCGTCAGCCAGCCAGCTGCGTAGTCACTGCATGGACGTCACACAATCGCAAGCAGCATACTGAAGACGCCTGGAATTTCCGCAGTTCGCAGACTGGAGTAGTTTATACACCGTCTATCCAGCGGCTCGTTCTCCTGTCTGCCTGTCCGCCTATCTCCTCATCGCCTTTTCCACCGTCAGATCATCCAAAATCAGTCCTTCTCCATCCAGCTGCGATTTCCATGCGAGCCATTCCAACATTTCTCTTCAAAGCTACATGCTATCTTTAGATACCAGCAGATGAAGCACATCGAGACCCATCACTTGCAAAATGGTTAAAATAGACGTGAAGATCGATTATTACGCCGTCCTTGGTATCTCTTCAGATGCTACCGACTCCGACATCAAGAAAGCATACAGGAAGCTGGGTTAGCACATTCTCTGACCACTTTCCTTTTATACACTTCTCCGATGCACCAGCTGACGTCGAACCTCTAGCTCTTCAGTATCACCCAGATAGGAATCCAGGGAAAGAAACTGAAGTCCTAGCAAGATTTCAGCAGATAGCCACTGCCAACGAAATATTGACTACTCCGTCTACGAAAACCGAATATGATTCTAAAAGATACCGGCATAACGCGCCATATAGTACAAGGGCAAATGCCAGGCGTCAACAAGGGCCAACTCCTTCGTGGTCTGCTAACACCCAGTCATCTCAGTCGTTCGCGAACGCTTATGCCAGATACAAATCCCAAGGACAACCACGCCCAACTACTGCACCAAGGCCGAATCCTTATCAGAATGCGCCCAAGTCAGCATGGGACCAGACACACAGTGAGCGTCGAAAAACCGATGAGGCATTCAGGGCGTTCCGGAACATGAACTCGAGTGCAAAACAACAGACGCGTCCCGCCCCGACTGCTCGCCAAAACGCCTCAACTGAAAAGCCCAACCAAAGGCCGCATTCTGCATATGAACATCTCTTCACGGATCCGAAAAAAGATCCTCGACGAAAAGAAAGGAGGAAAAATGGATTCTCACCCGAGGACCCTGAAGGAGATGAGCCCATGGCGAAAAACACATCTTCGTATTCTAGCAGCAACAGAGCCCGCGAGTCGTTCGCGCATATGTTTGCAGCCACAGATGACGACTCAAGCTCATCACCGAAGGAGACATCGACACAACAGAAACCAGAGGACTCTGATAGCTCGAAACAAAAGGATGATGCCTTTAAGACAAAAGTGAATAGTGAGTATGCTCAGCAAAGTCGGACCCATATGGAAAATGAAAAACATACCGCCAGTACTGCTCAATCACAGCGAGCGTCTCATCCAACCCAAGAGCAGCCAAGCAAACAACGCTCCAACCCTGAAAGCCCGCCCACACCCTCGTCTGGAACTTCCTCTCAATCCAACTCCGAAACAAATCCCCCTAAAAGAAGATTTGCGACGCCTAGCAGCAGGAAAGCACGCGTCAGTCAGGAGTTCAGAAATAATGAACAGAACCAACGGCCAGAATCCCATCCATCCGCTGGCCAATCTTCCGATTCTGGGTCAAATACGTATCTTTTCGGCACTTGGGCTACAGGTGGAACGAATTCCTGGCTCAACAATGGTCCAAAATTCAACTTCGCATCGAACACCGCACCCATAAACTCTTTTGTTCCTCCATTCTCCGGTGCGTTCGGCAATGCGCAAAACAAGAGTCAAGAAGAAAGCACAACCTCAAGTGGTGGGAAAGACAGGTACTGCAACCCCAACCCCTATGATGAATCCCTCCCTGAACACGAAGACCCCTATGCATCTGGCGATCATCCTCATTGGGACAATATCCACCCACCAGTGTCACATGAAGGCATCCTTTTGGACTTGGACGACCCTCCGGAAAAGTCTGGAACACGGGCAGACTCATCGTCACTGCAAAGGCCTGACCCAAGCTCTCGTTTTGGATCTCAGCGTGCTAACGAAAACTTTCATTATTTCAGCACTACTACCCAACGGCCCACAAACACTGCGTTCGCGTCTCAGGACGAGAAAAAGCCTGAGGCAGATGAGTTTGCAGCTTCTGGCGATGCTGCCAGATCTGGTTCTTCATTCAGTCCGTTTGAAACGACTGATAAAGCAGCACCAGCACATCATACTGCGGCATCTGCTCATCTGCCTTTCGGTCACCCTCCTTCAAATACTAAGGCTTCCTTCGCCACCTCCAACGGCCATAAAAATGACCCTTCCACATCAGAGAAATCGCCACTAGACACATTTGCGAAAGGCAATTGGGCAGACCTCCTGACACCATCATGGACACGGCCTGCGGATTGGATCCCCAAGTCATCAAACAACCCTTCTCATAGCGGTAGTGACAGTCGTGTGCGAACTCCCGGGAAGACATCAGGCGCTGTGTCGGAGCAGAGCACTTCGGGCAAAGCTGCTACCAGCCACAGTGAAGCGCAAGCCGCCACCGCAGACAAACCAGAGGCAAGAAAGTTTGACCATGGGGGTTGGGCACCAATGGATATTGACTGGGAATCTGACGGCCCGCCCTTCAATGGAGTGAAACTACCCCATGCCCAAGCCAATGGTGCTTCCACATTTTCTAAGGCTGCTGGGTCCACGAAACCCTTCTCAGGCAACAAACCTGATGCTCAGCCTTTTGTTAATTTGAGTGATTTGCGCCAAACTGCGCCTTTTACCACTACAAATAGTGCTAGCGTGAACGACCTGAATGATGTCGGTGCGTCCCTGCCATTCCAATCGAAGGCAGCAGCTCCTACAGTCAAGCAAACCCGCAGCACAGGCGTTCTCCAGCGCCCACCTAAAGCGCCAAAGGTTCCATTAGGACTCTCCGACCCCGACAAGCGCAGCGAAGGAATCTCATCGGTAACACAGCTCTGGGAACAATACATGAGAGATATGAATTTGTATTTCCAGGGATGGAAGCGGTTTAACAAGATCATGGTGACCCACTTCAATGAGCGGCAGAGACTGCTAGAGACGCATCTTTCTCCAAACTGGATGAACGCAATAGGCGATGATTTCAAAGTGAAGATCGAAGATGTCACGGACGATGAAGACATCTGCATTAGGAACAAGCAAGGCTCGTTCAACGACTACATGACATGGCTGGCAGAGGACGAAAAGATCCGGGAGCATTGGAATGTGGCGCAAGAGCGGCATGTGGAGGTGATGCACGAACTCTCCAAGGCCAGAAAGGTGATGCAAAAGATGGCGGCCTCCCAATGCAATTGACAACGGCGATGATGGTGGTGATGATGATTATATTGATGATGAGGGTGGAGGACCAGGCTTGCCAGCCAGCATCGTCCAACACTGTACATGGCATTTGCACCTCGATGATATCCCTGAATGAATCTGACTGCGCATTTCCCCATACCTCGTGCCCGTCTTGGCCCACATCGTATTTTTATGTAGTGATGATGCCGCGATACCCGGATCAAGTAGCGCCCGAATGGCACATTGAGTCATCGCTGCGGACGATGAGCGGTAAAAAAAATAAAATAAAAATTCAATAAAAATGCCCGGCCCTTATAATTCTCGATGCCCCGCGTCGGTTCTCCTCTCTTGTTGTTCTGTCTTTTTTGGCTTCGTTAGAGGTAAGTCGCTCTCGTGTGGACTCTCTCCCGTGGTGCTTTGCACTCGCTGCTGTCACAGTCTTGATTATGGCGCTAATGGCCGCTCTCTCCGTGTGTGCTTGTCCCGCACCGCAGGATCACCAGCACATACACCCGCAACCTCCTGTACCGCCCTGAGTGTAGCTCACAGGGATAGATCAAGGATACAGTTGACAAGACTGCCTGTATACATCTTGCGCCAATATGACGTCTATCGTTCTCGGTGCTCAATTCGGTGACGAAGGTATGGGCGGACTTCCTCGTCGTCTCTTCTTCCTGACAGGCTATGCCGCTGTCGTTGCACCTGGTGCTGGCGCTGATGCTGATGCTGATACTAATGCTGATGTTTTTCTTCTAAAGGCAAGGGTAAAATCACCGATCTCCTTGCTCAAGAATCTACGCTCTGCTGTAGAGCAGCTGGTGGCCACAGTATGTCTGCACTTGTCATCGAAGCCTCATGCTTCCGGTGACCCTCCCCTTTTTTGCACTGTCTCATCTACTGACATGTCGCGATAAGACGCTGGCCATACCATCGTCCACGATGGCGTCACCTATGACTTCCACATCTTGCCCTCTGGCTTGTGTGCACCCAAGTGTATCAACTTGATTGGCACCGCCACCGTTGTTCACGTCCCTAGCTTCTTCCGCGAGCTCGCTGCTATCGAATCGAAGGGTCTTACCGGTGTCCGTGAGCGTGTCTTCATCAGTGACCGCGCCCAGGTCTGCTTCGACTTGCACTCTGTCGTCGATGGTCTTGAAGAGGCTGCTCTTGCCGGACGCAAAGTCGGCACCACTGGCAAGGGTATCGGCCCCTGCTATAGCGACAAGGCTGCCCGCAGAGGTGTGCGCATCGGTGAGCTTTTCGAGGAGGGCGTTCTTGAGAGAAAGTTGCGGATCATGGCTGCAGACTACAAGCGTCGTTTTGGCGATCTGATGCAGTATGACATCGACGAGGAGCTTGCTAGATTTGCTGTATGGAATACCATCTTGTCCCTCCCTCCCCTTTGCGTCGTCGAAGGTGGTCTAATTGTGTGCCACAGGAATACATCCCTAAGCTCAAGCCTCACGTTGTTGACCAAGTGTCCTTCATGAACAAGCACAACAACTACACCTCCACACTAGTCGAAGCTGCGAATGCTTTGATGTTGGATATCGACAACGGTACATATCCCTATGTCACTTCGTCAAATACCGGTATCGGTGGTGTGATTCAAGGCCTTTATTTGAACCCTACCAAGATCACAGGTATCATCGGTGTCGTCAAGGCTTACCTCACTCGTGTCGGTTCTGGTCCTATGCCCACTGAGCAGTTGAACGAGGCCGGCGACAAGCTTCAATCTGTCGGCCGTGAATTCGGTGTGACCACTGGCCGCAAGAGGCGTTGCGGTTGGCTTGATATGGTCATGCTCCGTTTCAGCTGTGCTATCAATCATTATACCGCTCTCAACCTCACAAAACTCGACGTTCTCGACGATTTTGAGGAGATCCAGGTCGGTGTTGCCTACAAGATTGATGGAAAGGTTTTGGACTCTTGCCCTGCCTCTGTCGAGACCTTGAGCAAGGTTGAGGTTGTCTACGAGACACTTCCCGGCTGGAAGTCCAACACAATGGGCGCAAAGACATGGAATGATCTTCCTGTCAACGCGCAAAAATATGTGCAATACATTGAGAAGCAGACTGGCGTCCCCGTCAGGTGGATTGGCACTGGTCCCGCTAGAGAGGACATGATTGACCGTTCTTAAAGATTGTGTCTCGTGATTCTCAATGTTTACTGATACATGACAGTCCCTCAATTGGATTCTGGTTGCCTCTGCTTTGTATAGCGTCTTTGTCGATCCGTTCTCTATCACTTCATACCTGTGGAAAAGGAAGTGCCAGTGTTCATATCTCATACCGGATACATTCCTCGTCCATTAATATGATCAAAAGTTCTCGATCAGGTCTCTCCTCTATTTTGGCATAAAGAAGATCAGCAGCTAGACTCTGTAAGTCTGCGAATTCGTATCACAATATCTTTGTGATACAGGCAGGCGTCTTGCTTAATGTGTCTCTATAGCCCTCTAGAGATGTTAACTCCAGCATTAGGATTCTTCCTTGCATTGGAAATCAGGGGTTTCTCCTGAGTCTCCACTGCAAGATCAGCATGCCGCAGCCTTGGAGACTCGATTGGAAAAGCAGATGATGTTTGTGCCCATTCACTGCTGATTCAAAGGATGTTTGTTATGCTGAAATTCTCTTAAATATGGGAATTATTCCTTCTCGCCTCTTCATGTCACTTAATCACAAGTGTCATACCAATATCTCTGGTATCGTCGATTATTCAAATCATAAGAACTCTTGCATACATCCATTCATTCCTCCTCGTCATCATGGACACCTTCATTGCTCCCATTGAAATTACTTCCAAAGAGGAGAGGAGAAGTCTCGTCTCAACTCTCCCAGACGATATGCCCTTCAGTCCCTACCTGAGAGCACTGATATGGCTCTCTGATATCCCGGTGGCCCAGACCATCGTCAGTGAATGTAAGATGGATACCCATAAGCGTAACCTTTGGCTGCAGGGTGCTCGCGTCTTAATCCTCAATTGGATGCAAAGGATACCAACATCACATTGTTCCTCCTCTCCTTCTGGTCCCCGTCCGTCTACTCCATCGTTAAGAGTACGTTAAGTATAACATTGAACCTGACCAAACAACACAACTGGTGCCTCTGTGTTTTAAAATGTGACTGACAGACCTCATCAGGCAAATGAACGTGACGACAACAGCTGCGTCTTGACAAAGGGTGGCATTGGTCAAGCCGTACATATCTATCCTTTTTGCCTCACTAATATGCAAAGCACGGCTGCGTGGAGTTTTTGGCATGTCGTCGAGCCTGTATTCCCTGGTCTCTCGACAATATGGTCCAGTAAGGTCTTTCCAGGCGACACATATCAGGATACATGTCAAAACTTGATCTCTTTGAGTGCAGACGCACACGACTTTCATGCAAGAGGGTTCTTTGGCCTCAGGCCAGTGTCGAGGAGTGAGGATGGGACTTCTCTGCAGGTTGAGTTTTTCTGGTTACACCAGGATCTCACATACGCTCTGAATAAAGATTATGCTGCAGAGCCTTCATTAAGCCATCCAGATCAAACCCGCTCCCGCAATCCCATCGGCCCCAAGGATTCTCTCTTGGTAGACCGCCGAGACTTCAGGCATCTGGCATCTGGCGACATAATCACAATGCAAACCAGTGATCCAGTGCGTCTGCCTTTGCCTGATCTCGACCTTTTGGATATGCAGTGGCGATTGCAGCGTATAGTTGCCGCCTCATGCGCAGGGTGGCCTTCTGTTCCTCTTCCACCCGTCTCGGCCCATCCTGCTGCTGGTGGTGCACCCCTCTCAAGCAACTGATTGGTATTATGCTGAAGAAGAGGATAGCTATTTTGATCCCATCAGCTTCCTCGCTTGGGACCGTTGACGTTTTCACACGGATGACCGATGTCATTTTTATTCACAGTGCCTTGTAAAGTTTGCATGTATACATACATACAATCTCTTCCCAATTCTCCTTTTGATTCATCCTCAATCAGTACTGCATAAGCACCCAAACACTCCTTGTCCTTACAGCAAAGGAGGTTGACGTAGTGTACCGTCCTATGATGGACGAACCGATATAGGATGGCATACAGTAAACTCACCACATACCATCACATGGCCGCATCTGCCCCTGAATGCTTCACTGACTGTGATGCCTGTGGCTCCATGTCCGAGGAGGAATCGCACAGTTCTGGGCACAAGATGTTCGAGCACGGACGTTGCTGCGGTTTTATCAACACTTTTAACAGTTAGCATATTGAGCGTCGGAACATTTCATAACCTCGCTGCATGACTCAGACTGGTCATTGTCAATATGCACAGAGACACCGTGATTCAAAAGAAGTTCGACTAAGTGCGTATCGCAGGGGCTGTCCTTACCAGCCTTGAGCATGACTAACTCGAGCCCCTTGACTTCATAGCCTGCGTCGAAAATCTTTTCGATATAGGAGGTCCGAGACCTTCCGGAAACCTGCAATGATGATTTGAAAGCACTTTCCAGGGTACTGGGGGTGACCTTCTGCTCGAGTAGAAGATGGACAATGTCATCTGCTTGCAGTTCAATGGCGTGACACAGGGGCAATCCATCCCGGTAGTTGGTGTTCCCACCATATTCAAGAAGCACTTTTAAGAAGTCAAGTTCCCTTTGTGCCTTTACCGCCTCAACAAGAATTTTATCGATGAAATCCAAGGATCTTCTGCGGCCAAAATCAAGTAACATCCGAGCAATGTCACATTTTCGTACCCAATCGACCCCCGCTAGTGTTGACAATGCCATGAAAAGCGTGTCTGATGTGGATAACTTAGAACTAGACAGAAGAAGCGCAATCTGTTGCTCGTCCTGCTTCTCAATCGCCTTTCGTAATGCTATGCCGTGCTTGTGGTTGATATCAGCACCGCCAGTGACGAGCAACTCAAGAAGTGCTGGATGGCTGATTTCGGAGTTCTGGACAGAAATCAGAGCATCGTCCACGCATTCGCCTGTCACTCCTGCCGCAAGTAGATGTTGGCAAATCGTGTATTGAGCCTCTGCATCGGCCAAGCTCACCGCAATAGGGAAGGCTTTTCGAAGACTAGACAATGAGGGGCGGTACTGCAACAGAACACACAAGAGATCAACGTTTCCTTGACGCGTGGCATTTTCTATGACCTTTCCATCATTGACATTGACATCAGCGCCACCTTTCTCTAGCAGCAATGCAATCACTGGAATATCAATTGGGATGCAATCCATAAGGTCAACTAGCCCCTGATTCAGAATGGGTCCCTCAGCACCGGCGTTCAGGAGCAGATCAATGACTGTAAATCTTGTAGCCGCCTCAGACAACCTGCAGGCGGGAAGGATAGCCTGCGAGAGTGACTCGGCAGAAGGACTACCTGCCAGTAAGAGACTCAGGATAGATATATCTCCTGCAGTGGCCGCATGCACGAAGCATTTACCGTCATCGACGTCAACATCCGCTCCATGATCCACGAATTCTTTAATGAGTGCTTCCTTTTCGAAGAAGTATGGTCCGACAACTGCAGTTGCAAGTGCTTTATCCACAGCCAATCCATGAGCACCCGCTTCAAGGAGTTTCCTGGTAGTGTCAAGCCGCACATCTGTCGAAAGTGACGCCAATATGGGAAAGCAAGGGTCGAGAAGTGGTGATTCCGCAGGTTGGCATCGTTGCAGTAACCGATCAAATAGTGTCCCAGGCCCAGAAATGACAGCATGCACTAACGCTTGTGCATTGTTATAACCGACTGGAGCATTGTTTTCCAAGAGGTAATCAAAGATCTGCTCCTCGTTTCTTGAAACAGCATCCACCAATGCAACGCCTAGGGCATCACCAAACGCTCCGCAATCCACCAGCGTGGACACCAATATCGACTTTTGTTCCGTTGTAAGGTAGAAACCAATTTCAGGAAGCATTGAAAGAACATGTGATGCAGTCTTAGGGTTCATTTTACCACCTAACAATGTGCAAGCCGCGTGTAGATTTCCCTGAGAAATAGCCGTTATGATTGCCTCCGCGTCATTGAAAGTCACAGACGCCCCGTGCTGAACGAACAAATGCATCAAACGGTCATTGTATTCGTGCACAGCAGTGACAAGTGCGTTGTTGACCGTTGGCCCCTGAGCACCCCCACAGAGTAACATCTCAACAAGGGTTTCGCGAGTATATGGGTCTTCAACCCCAAGAGCTATGTCAATTGCCTTATCTAGAGATATTGGTGTCGGAGGGCGACTGCTCAGTATCAACGCACATGCGATATCAATGTCCCCATCATGGACAGCTCTGCCCAGGACGCCTGCCTTATCGCCGTTTGCCCCTCCTTTGAGCAAAGTCACGACAATCTCGATTTCATTTTGAATGGCGGCAAATTCAAGAGCAAGATCTAAAGTTGCAGGGCTGACCTTCTTCTCAGAGCTGCAGAGCAAACGCACAACCTCCAGATCCTGGTTTCTCGCGCAAGCCAAGAATATGTCACCGCAGTCAACAGGGTCAGCACCGTTTCGCAACAAGATTGTGGCACAACCTAGATCCCTTTCCGACAAGCAAAGCTTCAAGCACTCATCTAAGGCCCATGAATCTGCATGGATGCTAATGAGAGAGACCATATCGGGGTTCTTCAATTCGCATGCCGTCTTCAGGAGAACGTTCACGTCCTTCGAAGCAGTGTTAGACTTGAGGATCGGTAGTTGTTTGCTCGGCTTTGCATCCTTATTCTTGACCAGTAAGTAAGCCATCATATCCAGTGATCCATTGGTTGTCAGCAACCATTCCATAGCATCGTAGATCTCACTTTGCCTATAGGCAGTCTTGCTAGGGTGGCGACGAAGAAGATGGGGTTTCGAAGTGAATGCAGCATCCCTTCTGGATTTCAGGAGGGCTTCGACCTCCAGAGGAACATCATCATTTACAAATGGAAAGGTCGAGCGTCTCAACACAGGCAAAGGCTGTTTTGACAGGCTAGCAGCCTTTGGAGAGAGCGATTCTATACGCCCGAGGGACTTGTGATGCACGATTGAATCCCGCTTGTCCACATTTGGTGACAATTGTGATCCTGATGGCGAGGTCAGTAACATGCTGACATATAAAAAGAGATTGTACACTCACCTGTACTATAGATCATGTTTGTAGTCTTGAAAGCTCAGTTACTAGTAGAGTGATTATCCAATGTACGTGACTGTCGCATACCACGATAGGGCAGCAAAAAGAGATATGTTGACGACGACATGGTGATGGTGAAGAAGCAGCTAGGAAGAAGAAGAAGAGAAGCAGAAGAAGAAGTTGGCTCTTTATCGAGAGCAGAGTGTACCGCACCATTGACATTGACTGAATGCATATTGAATGACAATGGGCTCTTTTCTTTATCTGGCAGCTGGCAGCGTGTGTCTGGTGTTGCTGCGGTGGTGATTATCACATCGCATCGACACCATTCTTGAGATGAGAGATGGATGTTCTGGATGCACAGAGAAGAGGTCTATACAACATCCAGGCCCCGTCGAGCCGCCCACACAGCGCCTGGCAGCGGTTGCAGGGATACACACGCACGGATTGCGGATTGCTTGAATCCGGCCACCAGTCGTGCTGCTAGTGGCTGAATGCACCTGGCGCAAAGGAACCGTCTGATATTGGATGAAGATGAGGGCGATGTGCACCCGGAAAGTCCCTCACAAGCCCGTATGGTGTTGCTCAGAGCAGTGAAGAATGGAGACTCCTTTCAATTAAAGAGGTGTTACGCATTGCGAGAGAGAGAGGGATATCAAGATCATTTTCATTTTTGTCGACATCCAGTGATAGTAATACAGAAAAAATGAGAAGAGAAGGGGCTTATGAAGTAATGCACACATATACAGAGTAACATGAAAAAAATATGAGAAAAGACCTGCGAGCGCCATCCGAGCAGAGATTGTCCCATTCGACAGAGAAAAGAAGAAGACGAAGAAGACGTTGGTGCTGTGCCAGAAACATGATGAGTGAAAAGCGGTTTCAAGAAAGAAAAAACAAGCCGTGAACCGTCTAATATAAAATCGATCAAACTTTTTGTCCCACTTGCATTAAACATCCAAAAACCGCTCTGATGATGATAGTAAATCAGGGATGTATTTGACGTAATCCAATGGCATGATAAGCCCAGGAAGTGGGTTGTCAAGTTCAACCAAGTGCTGGTATCTTGCTGGTATCTTAGAATCGGGTCGTCAGCCAGCGTCCAGAAGGAAAGACGGACGAGGCAGGAATGATGTCGTTAAAAAATTATCGAACCGCTCAACTTCAACTGCGCTTGCTCTTTGTTCCCAGCACCCACTGCAGTACTTGCAAATGCGCGCACGAACTGTAACGCCGTGAAAGAAGTATGACCTCCCATTTTTCGGTGGCCGGGATGAAAGAAGACAGGCTTAAAGTGTATCAGTAGGCACTGCTTCTTTTACCCTGTGCGCCGCGACCCATCCAAGGAGCCTTCCTCTCACCACCAGAGCTGGTCCGTCTTGGTTTGTGGACTGGATTGCGTTCTTGGAATTCGTTTAGACTGGATCGGTCCTTGAATTTGTCGAAGGGGCTTCCTGGATTGCGTTGAGCGAACCCCTGGCCGCGCTCACTACCGAAGCGCTCGCCACCGAAGCGTCCACCACTGCCACGGTCACCACCACCAAAGCGTCCTCCACTGCCACGATCACCACCGAAGCGTCCACCGCTGCCACGGTCACCACCAAAGCGTCCTCTACTGCCACGGTCACCACCGCGACTCATGGATCTTCTGTTTGAGTTGCCGCTGCCATACCTGTCGCCATCATCGCGACGGGGTGCTGGAGGAATGTACTGCTCACCGATGCGTATACCCCAAATGCTCACTTCACCTGCACGCATTCACGGAAGACAAGGATTTCCGTGATACATACTCGTCTCCATCTGCTATT
>JAGYIB010000061.1:0-17912 GCA_024244615.1 Ascosphaera pollenicola | reverse complement strand
CCTAAAATCAGGTTTTTCTTCTACCTTTAATTGTGTTTGCGGGCAACGTTCTTCATTCCTAGGTATTTACCTGTTATACCTAATTTTTAAAGGTAAATTTTAACCTGTTCATTTATATTTTGATAAAAGTGTTTGTAGCTAGACGCTTTTATCTTATTTTATTTTGATTTTAATAAGTCCTTTGGCTTTTATAGATGATAAGCTTCTGGGAAGAGTTCGTCAGGGGAAATATGTGATCGTGGATAACCTCAAGGTGAGTGCTGTGTCCTGTCCAACGCGCGACATGGGCTAACAATGCTTCTTGATTATTTCTTATAGGCAGTCGCGGAGCATGTATTGCTTGGGGCCAAAGACGATACTGCGCCCAGCGCAGATAGGATATTTTCAAAGGAAGCGTTTGCCAAAGAACACTGCACATGGACTGATATCCAATTGTCAGATGCTGATGTGGACGTGCTTCTGACGTACCTTTCTCGTGATGAACAGAAGATTGCTTACGATGGAAAGGTGGGAGAACGCCTCATACTACCATGATTTCTATCCAAACGAACTAACAAGCATATGTTGCAGACGCTCAAAATCCTCACCCCCTCAGAACCTCACGAAATCACCCAGGAAGACACCACAATTGCCTCTCTCAAAACCACAATCTCAGAACTCACCGTCCACATCACTCGCCTCGAGAACCAAATCAACTCCCTAACATCCCAGATCAAAACCGCACTCGCCGCCAAAAACCGAGTCTCAGCCGCATCAGCGCTCAAGAAACGAAAACTCGCTGAACACAATCTACAAATACGAACAAACACCCTCTTCCAGCTGGAAGATGTCTACCTCAAGATCCAACAGGCACGCGACCAATTTGGTATCGTGAATGTGATGCAGGAGAGCACCAAGGCATTACGGGGATTGACCGAGAAAGTCGGCGGGATTGATAATGTGCAGGACATTGTTGATGAGTTGCGGAGTGAGATGGATACAGTTGATGAAGTTGGCCAGATCATGCGTGAGACTGGTGCCGCGGCTGAAATTGATGAGGATGAGATTGATGATGAGTTGGAAGCGTTGATACAGGGTGATAAGGAGAATAAGGAGGTGGAGGAGACGAAGAGGAAGCTGGCTGCGCTGGAGGCGTTTGAGAGAGAAGCGAAGGCGAAGAAAGAGAAAACGGTTGAAGGTGAGAGGGAGGAATATGATATTGATGCGGAGTTGGAAGAGAGTTTGGGAAAGTTGTCCATTCATGAGGAGGACGGTGGAAAGAAGAGGAAAAAGAGGCTGCTAGGTGATGGAGCTGGGAACTTGGAAAATATACCCAGACACGATATGATATAATGATTCTTTATAAATGCTGAATACCAAATGATCAGACATATGATGTTCCGAAGGAGGGGGTATATGCTTTTTAAACTGTACATCTATCAAAGTCGCCAAACCATCGATTGCAAGCAGGGTATCGTGATTCATGATTTTTTCGAACTGCGACGCCGACTTCGCCGCCTGCCGTTCTGGCTGCTTGTGCCATTTCCTGGATCCGACCCAATCCCCTGAGCGTCGGCCCCATCTGCGCTTTCGCCCAACGGTGTACCAGGTACCCGATACAACGACCCAGCATCTGATGGCTGCTGCGTGTTACCACCTCCGATATGCAAAGGATCAGGTTCAATCGGATCAACCGATTGAGCGAAGGAAATTGGAGTTGGCGCTGGCATGCCATTTTGGCCTTGGCCTTGTTGTTGATGCCTCCCTTCACTCGGCATCGCAACATTGCCATAAGAGGGATTCCCAGGCAGTGTTTGAGGAGATTGCGCAACTCCCCTGACTTGCGGCCACTGCGGCGAACCATTTTCTATAGGGTCGACTGATTGAGCAAAGGACATAGGAGTGGATAGTGTCGTGGGTTGTTGCTGGTAGGGCGGTCTGTACGCAACTGTGCCAGCAGCCATGTTGTTGCTGGGTTGGGAAAAGTACGCAAAACGAGCCTGAGGGTTTGATATATGTGCTGGCGTTGGCGGTACTTGCTTCGAGTTTAGTGCTGGAGCTCTTGGAGTATCTATTTCTATTGGATCGGTGGATTGAGCGAAGGCGGATTGTTGTTCTGGCTCCGTCGTGGTAGGCGGAATTTGAGGTTTAACGGGGGTTGGTGGTGCAGGAGTTCCATCCAGAGACATCGGGTCAACTGATCCTGCATTATCCTCTGTTTCAGGCCGAGTGCTCGTTTTCTTATTCCTCCCTCGTCTTGCCTGCTCAATCAAATCCTTGAAAGAATCTTGATGCCCTTTCCCCCAGTTCTCTTTATCGAAATCCTTCCGCGAGACATCTAGCTTATTTACACTGCCATGTCCGTTCATAGAACCCTGAGAACGTTCCCAGAGATCAAGCTCTTGCAGAAGTTCCCGTTTACTCTTTGGATTCCGAGAGTCGCAATTGGCATTCCACAGATTGATCCACTCTGTATGACGGCGCTGAAGTAATGGTCTAGGGCCCGTTGAAGATATACCCAGTGCTGACATTTTCCGGCGTAATTCTCTGTCATTCATGAGGGTGTAATTGAGCGCAGGTAGACGCTTGAGGCTCGGTGGTGAAGAGCCAGAGTTTGAGTTAAATGCAAAAGGTGAACGTCTTGGTGATTGTGCAAATTGTTGTGAGGCTGCGAGATGGTTTTGGCCTTGAGGTGGTGGACCTGGACATCTATCGAGATGCGAAAAGACGAGTGTAGGTTTCATGCGACGAGTGCATATGGGACAGGGGACAAGGCCGTCGTTTGGTTCTGGATTTGAAGGTGGAGGAAGAGCTGAGGCGCTGGCAATCACTTCAACGTCTGGGACATATGTGCCGTCCATAGGAGATGTCTCGAATTGAGTCATTGTATCTTCATACGCATATGTGACAGATCTTGATCTTGTCGATGATCGTAGTCGTTTCTTGCTATCTGATGATTCAGTCGGTTGCTCATGTTGATGTTCTTCATCCGGCCCCCTCTTGATTCCAGGTGATAGTCCGTCCTGTATCCTTTCGCCCTCCGCATCTCTCGGCCTCCCGACCTGGCGCGCAGCATCGAGAACCTCCTTTCGTGCCTGAACCCACCCGTCGACAGCTTCCTGGACGACCCAGTTGCATCGCAACTTCGAGGGCTGATCTGATGACCTGCAGGCCGGACACTTCCCCTCAACGCTCAAGCACCGGCGAATGCATAATGAGCAGAATGTATGACTGCAAGAGGTGATGACGGGATTTGTGAAGAAGTCCTTGCAGACCTGGCATCGCAGTGCGGCTTCGAGGGCGGATAGCTTGTGCAGGGGAGTCGAGAGCCAGTCTGTGGTGTCGGGGATGTCGAATGATGAGTCGGCCATGACGAAGTCACTTCCTCTAAGAGCCGTCCTGTCCTATCCTGCCCGACTTGATCGTGATGTTTTGCTGTAGCCGAAGTTGTGACCTTCGACATGCGACTGAAACGCGGTTGACTCGCGTCGCGCCACAAAGTGTAATGAGAGCGTTAATCAGACGCGCCGGGATACCCTTTTCTGCCGCGCTTCACAACTCCGCGGAGGTTCAAAATAATTCAGGGCGACGACGAGGACGAGGAGGATGAGGACGAGCAGGACACCATTGAGATAGCAGAGGATTAAGGGACTAAAGGGCGAAGATGACAGTGGACTATCAGAGGTATCTAGCTGAAAAGGTCATTGTCGACAAGGAGGTGGTGAGTGGAAGAAATGTCGCTAATTGTGTTTCGCGGGCACGCTTGACTGACATCTCTCTGCAGGTAACCCACCGCGCCTTGAGTCGTGCCTTGAACGTCCACATCAACCATGCGAAGCGGTATGCATTGGATCACCGGAAAGAGGATTTGAGGAGCTTTGTCTGATAGTCGCATAGCATGCTGTTTGCCTTCCATCATTCCCAGAACAAGCTCACCCCTCACTCAATTACCGCGACATACCTAATCAAGGGGTTACGTCATGGCGACCAATTCACTACTCCTGAGGAAGAGGACTATCAGCTGGACAGCTTCACCAGCTGGATGAGTGACCCTCCGTGTCCAGATCCAAACGACAGGATTAGAGTTGAAAGCGTGGTTCTCGTTAGAGAAGAGGAGCTCGAAGGTATGTCTCTGCGAAATGCGTCAATTGGCCTGCGACACCGGCTAACTCTTTTATTCAGCCGTCCGCAAACAATTCGACGAAATATATACCATTTTCATGTACAGCATCCAAGCCGGCTCCCTCCTCGACTTGAATATTCTTACAGACATCTGCGTCAAGTCCCCCGCAGATCCATTGCAGCATGGCAAAACATGGGGGATGATCACCAATCCATATGTCAGAGTATGCACCTCCAACCTCCTGATGGCTACCCGCGAGTTGTCTTTCTAACTTTGCACTTCAGAGACGCACCGTTCCATCATCTGCGTGGCAACCAGCCGCCCATCCTCGCCCGGACCCCACAAAACAATCCAATCCAGCATCCTTGCGCATCAAGGAAAGCCGCAAGGCAGCCGCACAAGAGGCGCGACCAGACCTTTTCGCCAAGAAGGAGAAGGAAAGGCCAAAACCAGCATGGAGAAACGAACCAAGACAGACGTCCACTACAGGCAATGGGGCTGGTGAAACTGCCGCCTCGAAGAAAGATAAGGGGGATCTATTCCATGCTTTTGCAAAGTCGAAACCAAAGCGGAGTGCAACAGCGCCGAATCCAGCTGCTGCACGACCTTTTAGTGGGGGTGATGCGCCTAGTGGGAACGTGACACCTGACATCAAGGAAGACGATAATGATATCTTCTTAGGCGACGCCAATGACGATGATGGAGAGGAACCCGAAGAAGTCTTCGCCGCTAAAAGCACCAACGAGGCGGGCGCGCTTAAAACCACAGAGACGAAGCGTGATACTCGCAGGGACAGAGAGGAGAAACTACGAAAGATGATGGAGGATGACGATGATGCCGATGGAGACAAGGAGATGCATGATGCAGATCTTCCAGGGTCTGAGATGAATATCGATGACGTAGAACCCGAAGCAGCTGAGCCCCCATCTGCACAACAGTCGAATGAGCCTACTGAGTCAAAGGATGTCCAAGAGAAGCCAGCACCGCCAGGTCGTCGTCGTGGGCGTCGTCTAGTCACCAAAAAGCGTACGGCGAAGGATGCTGAAGGATATCTAGTGACAACGGAGGAGAGAGTTTGGGAGAGCTTCAGTGAGGATGAAGAGCCACCGAAAAAGAAGGCTGCCCCTGTCAATCACAATGGTGGTGCTCAAGCAGGCAAAAAGGGAGGCGAAGAGAAGGCAAAGCCAAAGCCGAAGGGGCAGGGGAACATCATGAGTTTCTTTGCGAAGAGATCTTGACTTTGGGGCTTAGCATCAACTGTAGGCTCGTTTTGCATGATTATCTATTGGTCTCAATGACAGCATCTAACATTGGTATCGGTATTATGTACGGATGATGTTCATCGTGTTCAATAGTCCAAAAAGAGAAATGATAAGGGGCCAGTCGCTCCAAGCTGAAGGACAGGCGTGTATCAGCACGATATCACCACTGATACCCATGAACCGTCAGACTAGGCACATCAGGGTCCCAATTATCCGCATCATTATCATTATATCGCTCTGACCAAACAGCGACATACCCTTCCCCTGGATCAGCTTGCAGTATCGTATCAAGCCGAGACCCCTCCGTGGCTCCGTCGACAGCAGGAATACCACGTCTGATTTCGCGAATTCGGCCTTCCGGAAGAGGGACATGAAAACCGTGGATGTTTGCAGTTTCCAGCGGCCCATCGCTGATCCAGAGATACGTTGCATTTCTTTCGGTATTGTCGACGTTATCACCGACATTGGGAATTGAGGTTGCAGTAGCGTCATTGTTGGTGTTACCGCGAGTACGTCTTGCAGAGCCGCTACTGTCTGAAGGACCACCTTGCCCTCTCGTAGTAGTGTTGGTATCACCAGATGCCGTCTGACTCTCGCGGCTATCAGTCCTGTTGTTGTTGTTGTTGCTGATGACAATCGCATTCGGCGGGACACTTTGGCCTCGGTGGCGATCTTCATCTCCGTGATCCCCTTGGTCCTCAGCATCCCCAGCATCCTCAACAATGATGCCCATGTCGCTGAAAACCTCCCTCAACCTCTCATTTTCTCGCCATTCGTCAACATCGTGCAATTCACCGTCCATAAACAGCGGGTTCAGCGCCATTCTCCGAGCTGATACACCACCGAGATAGTCAGAGAGCCACTCACCAAAGACACGTTTGCGTCTGCTTCTGTGAGGTTCCTTGAGGCGCTCTGCCCAAGCGATGAATGCAGTGTCATGGGAGGGCAAGAATTGACCGCCGTACATGATCAGGAGCTTGAAGATCTTCAAGTCATTCTGCCTCATCGCACGCCTGAAGTGGCTTATGTGAGGTGGTGTGAAAGTCATGAGTAGCTCCAGTGCCGGAGGATTCCGTTCCCTAATCGCTTCGTGCATTCCGGCGTGGACATGGTGGTAGTCGAACTTCAACGGTTTCTTCTCAATCAACTGTGTGAGATTGAAAAGGAAGCCAATCTTCGGTTCTGTCCATGGCCCTTTGAAACGGCGGGGTGGTACAGTTCGCAATTTGCCGGGGAACATGAAGTATTCTAATTCTTCCTCTTGTGTGCCGTCTGGTCCAGAATCGGTGATGCGTATCCACGCCCGGACGACATGATTCCAGCCAATACGGATCTTGACTCTCTTGCGGCGATCTGGCTCGTGGTCTTGGTTGTCGGGAGGCAAGGGCGTTCCGTTCTGGTTGTGCGTAGCATCTATATCAGGAAGACACCCCACGAAGGTCTCCGCAACACCGTTGGGGTGCTCCGTCTGAAGGAAGCAATCGAGGCGAGCGATCTCTGGTTCTGAAAACTGGATATTGAAGCGCTCAATCCACCAGCAGATTTTCCATCTGAGAACAGGATGCCGTAAAGACCGCAGACGCTGAAAAGTGAACTCGTCACTGTCGAGCAATCTCCATTGCAGATCATCTATCAGATTTGAAGGGGCAGCCTGGAGTTGAGGGGGCTGTTGTCCGTCTGCATTTCTCCTCCACCAGCGACTCGTGTCACCGATATCCTCGAGGAAAGCAAACGCCGTTACTGCCCTGCATTCACATTCGTGCCTGATGTAGTCGGGTAGACTATTATGTCTTGACATCAGTGCAACTCCCGGGGGAAAACTTCCAAACCGAGCTGAGAAGGCCTCAAGACAATCCCTCAAGATCACGGGCAGATGCGACGCAGTGCGGCGCCAAACCGGCGTGGTACGCCGTCTCAGGCGCGAGTAGGGATGGTTTGGAGGGAGGCGCAAAGGAGCCCCTGAGGCAGATGATGCATGGAACGGGGTTGGAATGCGCGATGGAGGATGTGTATGCGCACGGGGATCTTGTCTCTCTCGTGACACATGTTGAGCTTCATAAAGGCTTTCGCCTTCTCCTGCCATTCTCACCGACTCGAAGAGGGAAGCGTTCTGCATGGCTGAATGAAGAGGAAGTAAATAAGCTGAGTGGTAATAATAGAGTTAACAGGGGCATATACTATATACTAAGCAAATGCGTAACTGGGGAGCACATCGAAAATCGTGCTTCTTCCATCTCCCGATGTCGAGCTTTAGTACCTGAGTGAGAGGCATGCAGCTGAAGTATATCATTCTTCGCCTCCTTTTCGCCTCCGCCTCCATGAACTGTACTGTATCCTCATAGGGATAACGTTCACGAGGCAAGAGCCCTTTCGAGCTCTTGCAAGCGAGGCAAAAGTTCCTGACTGAAGGCGCCAGTAATCCACGGGTCAGCCAGTTAAAGATTAACACTGACTGGAGGAAGTCTTGTCGCATAGCGACAATTTCACTTGAATGTGCTTCAAGCAAACGTATGGGCATGACGAGCTGTCCATAGCGCACCTCGTGCGATCTGTTCTCAAGTCAAAACGGCGACAGACAGATGATCTCATCGTATATCAACGATGAATGCCATCATTGTATCATCGTAGCAGCAAACGGCTGAATCGACCGTCAAAGCATGAGCAAAACAAGACGTGCACCTCACATTGTCGACATCTTTGACTCATTCCAGAGCGACGACGATGGCGATGTAGTGCCCAGCAGCAAGCAGCCACAACCGATACCGGATCCAAGCTTCATGAATAGGCTCGAGAGCCCCTCCTCACAATGGCCTGAGCCAGCAGCCACTGACAGATCGCGCGGATCCCTTTTCTTCCGTTGGCACACTCCATATTCGGGTCGTCTCGTTTTCCTTCGTCATTTCTTCCTCTTGGTTTTGTGCGATCAGTCTGTTGACAGCGACCACATATCCCACTATGCTGCCGTCTCATGGTGTTAGACAATCAGCAGGGCTGCTCTCGAGCTGCCGACGGTGTTCTCGAGGCCTGAAGACTGTCAATCCAGCATTTGGTTATGTAATCCGAAGCCGGCAAAGCTGGAATACCGCGGCATCTGCGCTGTAAGTGATTCCAAAAAAAAGAAATTAAAGATGTTGGTTGATAGCTGGACAAAGCGCGCGCTGTAGTTACTTTTTGCGGTATGCGATGCGTTGCGGTGCGGTGCGGTGCGATGCGATAGGGACATATGCAGGTGGCAGAGCAGCGCAGATAAGAGTCATCCAAGGCCAAGGGGACGGTCAACTATCAACCTGCGGCTTTCAATTTCAAACGAACTCATATCTGACATTTCTCTGTTTCTTGTTCTCTTTCTCGCCTTTCGCGCAGACACACTACTGCATCACGGCCTCTTTCGGACAAGAAGATGCTCTTCGCGACATCCTCTGAGACGAACGGCACCACGAACCCAGTCACCGGCCTAGCAAGCTCGACAATGACAGAGAACGGCGTCAAGCCGAAGGATTGGGGCATCCCGGAATCCTTCTTGCTGCCTTCGGGACATCCAGATGTATGCATATGCGCCGGCCGTTGAATTGCGATTGCGACAAGACTGATTTAGAATTGGCGACTTCACAGTATCTTCGCCTTATCCTTACATCCAGAGTGTACGAAGTCGTCGACGAGACTCCCCTGACCTATGCCATCAACCTCAGCAACAGACTCGAGTCGCGCGTGCTGCTCAAGCGGGAAGACCTTCTCCCCGTCTTCAGTTTCAAGCTACGAGGCGCTTACAACAAGATGGCACATTTGGACGATCAGCAGAGGTGGAGAGGCGTCATCGCTTGCTCGGCTGGTAGGCAGGACCTCCATTATTTCTTGATTGGTTTGGCGGCGCATTCAATTGACTGTGATTATGATGACCAGGAAACCATGCGCAAGGCGTAGCCTTTTCGGCACGACACTTGAAGATCCCCGCAACCATCGTCATGCCCGCCGGCACGCCCGCCATCAAACACAAGAACGTTGCCCGACTAGGCGGGAAAGTCGTTCTTCACGGGCCCGACTTCGACAGTGCGAAGGAAGAGGCAGCTCGGCTTGAGAAGCAGTTCAATCTGACCAACATCCCACCATTCGATGACCCTTACGTCATTGCAGGACAGGGAACATGTGGTATGGAACTTGTCCGTCAAGCCAATCTCCAGAAACTCGAAGCTGTGTTTGTCACAGTTGGCGGCGGCGGGTTGATTGCTGGTGTCGGTGTGTACATCAAGAGAATTGCACCACATGTCAAGGTCATTGGTGTGGAGGCCAGTGATGCCAATGCGTTTTACCAGAGTCTCCAGAAAGACGAGCCAGTTACACTCAAAGAAGTTGGACTGTTTGCCGACGGCGCAGCTGTCAAATCAGTCGGCCAAGAAACGTGGAGAGTGGCCAAGGAGGTTTGCGATGAGGTCATCCAAGTCACAACCGACGAGACCTGTGCTGCCATCAAGGATATCTTCGAGGATACCCGTTCAGTCGTGGAGCCAGCGGGTGCACTAGGCCTAGCTGGTTTGAAGAAATATGTCGCCAAATACCCTTCTCCCGACCCCAAGCGTGAGCTCGTGGCCATTACGTCAGGAGCAAACATGAACTTCGACCGCCTGCGTTTCGTTGCTGAACGTGCCGCCATAGGCGAGAAGAAGGAAGCACTGTTCAGTGTCACCATCCCCGAACAGCCCGGCAGTTTCGCAAAACTTATCGACGCCATCCACTCACATGACGTGACTGGTTTCTCCTATCGTTACACACGGCCAGACGAGGCAGATATCCTGATGAGCGTCTCGACAAGCGGCACTAATAGCGAGGAGGATATCGCAGGCATTGTTTCCCAGATCAACGCGATTCCGGGAAACAACGCAACAGACGTCTCAGACGACGAGCTTGCGAAGGCACACGTGCGTTATCTTGTTGGCGGGCACTCTTCACCATCGCCTCCGCCTTCGCCTTCCGCGGAAGACCCTTCGTATAGCGAGAAACTCTTCATGTTCGAGTTCCCTGAACGACCGACGGCGTTGGCTAAGTTCCTTACAACGTTGAGGCCGAATCACAATATCTCGCTGTTCCACTATAGGAATTATGGCGGTGATGCGGCGAAGGTTCTTGTTGGTATCCAATGCCCTGATGATCAGAAGGAAGAGCTTGATGCATTCTTGACGGAGCTTGGGTATCCGTTCAAGGAGTGTACCGACAGTGCGGTGTATAAGAAGTTCTTGAAATAAGTGTTATTTGAAGGGGCGCATTGTTGGCGGCGTTCGTGAAATCTCAGGTGGGAAGGAAAGCAGATTGAAGCACAGATCTAGAATACGGCCATCTAAGTTGTGATATAAATTTTGGCAGACGTTTTGGACTATCTGGGCTTGATCACCACCTTCGTATCATCTCAAAAAGGAGCAGTCAATATGAAGACAGACATACATACCTGATCATGAGTACAAGGAAGCCATTTCGCTTGCCTGTTAGCTCAATCAACGAACCATGAAGATATTTGAGCAAAATGAGACCAGCAACATTTCGACAAATATCCATATGTATGTCGTATAATGTACAAATTTTTGTCAGAACAAAGAAACCCATTTGAGAAACCCATGAAACATCCCAGGCAAACACTGAAAACAGAGAGGTCAGAGCAGAACAGCGAGAAAAAAAAGTGAGTAGATAGCATGCATGCAGAAGGATCGGTTCGCTATTTCGCTAGAGTCGTTTATTTGCCTTGTCGCTGCTTGTGCTTCTGGTTTTTCGAGCTATTCAGGGTGGGCCGGCGTCAATTGCAGTCCTGAAGAAATGATATGTTCAAGAAACAAGATTGAAATCGCAATTGATTGGCTTACCAGATGATGAAGACGCGTCCCTTCCTTTTCACGGGCTGTAAGAGTGTTTGTCGCAATTAGCATGACTCCAGTAAGAATGAAAGGCCATCATCGGCCAACTCAGAGCAGCAAAACATCCAAATCGCATCCAATCAAACAATTGACAATTGCGATTTGAAACCTCATATAAGCGCCCAAATTCGCGCTTTCAGGACCCCGTCTAAACCAGCCGCGTAGTTCAAAACCAAGACCAAAAGGCGACGCAATCCTCACCTTGCAACCATCACATAGCCTCTTAACCGATGACCGGGTCTTCATCCCCCTGATCTGACTTCCGCTCTGTCTGGTGACATCTGACAGTTGATATGATGTCGCTTGTGAACCGCCTCTAGCAGCAAAAAGAGAGCTCATCGATCGTGTAGGCTGGGTCTTGCATAGTGGTATTCTAGGCAGTATCGAGACAGCAGCGCCGGCGCGCAACGCGGGTGCCCGCAGGAGGGTGCGGAGGGAGAACATGGCGGGCGTGTAGGTTCAATGGGTGTGGGTGTGATTGCGCTCCACGAACGAATGCGAGTGAGGTGGTATGCCTCCGGTCTTTTGGGCGATGCGATGCGATCAATGCGACTGTGTAGATGTTCAAGATTGACGTTGCTGGTCTTGAGTCTTTCTGGTGGCCCCGAAGGTTGCTGTGCAGTCCGCAGTCCGCAGTCCGCAGTGCCGGGCCGCGGGCGTGGAAGAATCTGAGCTCCGGCCATACATACATCAGGGATGTCGTCAAGATCGTCTCCTAATGTCAGAGGTTCGAGACTCAAGATTACGATTGAAAGGGCTGATCAGGGCACGATCTACTTTGAAGGGCGACGGTGTTGAGGAAGGGCTGCTTGTACGTCTCTGTCTGTTTGTGGCCAAGAAATGATGCAATTGACTGACCTCTGACAGATTATATCACTGTTTGCTTGCTACTAGAAGTTTTGGCGTGGCCCAAGCAACTTGCGAGGAATGACGGAAGTTGATTGCTGTCACCTGCATGGCAATTCCAACATGACGCGCTGCCAGGAGAGCAGCTTTCATCAAGCATACGGATAAGCTTTGCTAGCAAACGGCTGTCTCCCTGTTCTCGGCCTTGCTCTACCCCTTGATTGGCATTATTCATGCTGCATGGATCATGATCGAATTGATGGCTGTCCTGCTACCCCTTGCAGGTGCTTTGTGTTCAAGCTGTTGCTTGGGTATATAAGGACTTGTCTTTTGGCTGCAATCGATTTGCGCGCTTTCAACATATGATTTTAGGACTTCACCTCCCCAGTGTTAAAACCACATCTCTTCACATCCTCGTCAACGAGGAGGAGGCGATCCATGAAGGCCATGTCTACGTTGAAAATGGAAGAACAAGGGTCAACCTTCTCAGAGAAGAAAATGCGCGATCGGCTCTTTTGGAGGTTCAAGAGTCACGCTCGAGTTTTTGGAGAGGTATCTACCTTTTCAATTCAATACCGTCAGCTGATGACAAGATGTCAATAGAATAAACAGCTGACGAAAGGACACCAGATCCGACCACTGCTACATATACCGCAGGCGGATCAGCAGTTACTATCCAACGACCGTCTGTTCGAGAGATCATCATTCTCGGGTTCCAATATCTTGGATTAATTTCCATAAGAGAGTGTGTGTCTAGGAGAAGGGCAAAGAAGTTACAGATTTGCCCATTGACTAGTAGGCGACGTGCTTCGCGCGCAGCATGACGAACAGCTCGAAACAAAGACGCCTCCTCGCTGCTGATGGCGTCGTGCGGACCATCATGCCCGCACTTCTGCCTCTCTCCCAGCGAGAAACCAGTCCTCAGCCGGATTCGGTTGTGAAGAAGGCATCCATCGGCTGAGAGGTGTTCGAGGGGACATCTTCTCCGTGAGCCTC
Source organism: Ascosphaera pollenicola (assembly GCA_024244615.1). Lineage (NCBI taxonomy): Eukaryota > Fungi > Ascomycota > Eurotiomycetes > Onygenales > Ascosphaeraceae > Ascosphaera > Ascosphaera pollenicola. The sequence continues at coordinate 4,809 of JAGYIB010000061.1, read as the reverse complement.
TACCAGATCTCTGGTCTGGTGCGTATGGAGAACATACGCAATCAAGCGGGTTGGCCGCTAGACTTTACTGGCGGCTTATCGCTTTATTACAAGCGATGGTCCTTCAAAATGAAGGAGGTGATTGTGTTTTTGCACATCACCATGAATTATCAGTTCTACGAGAACCGCACGATGCTCGCTGAAAGGTATGTCTGCATCTCCATTGATTTTGATCAGTCACTCTTAAATGGACAGACATGCTAAAGTGTTGAACACAGGAATCAGGAGAAAGACGTAGGAATAGGTGACGATGGACGTTTATCATCGTTCCTATCCCGAAACCCTATTGCAGATGGCATCTACTGGAGATTGGGAAACAGAGGAAGCTGCGCACTTCAGGTGCCTTACATATGCCCATCTTCAGAGCAAGAAAGCAAGTCTGTGAAGGAAGATCTTGCCACTGGCAAGAGAATCAGATGCCAATTTCGTGGTAGACCATACCAGAAGGACAGTGAGAAAGAAAAAAACACCTGGCAACAGAGTACTTCCAAATTGATCCGAGACTTGCAGTGATCTTCTCGACTAAGCCAGGTCGTGCCTGAAACCCTAGCTAGATCTAGTGCCATGAAACGAGGCAGGCAACTGTCAATTGTAAACCGATTCAAAAAATTTGTAGAGAATCCCAGCTTGTCAATACAGTCCAAGTGAAGACAATCAGGAGCCGACTTCACGACCACCTTTTGCCGCAATCCAGCTCGAATGCTGCTCTGGTGGATCCGTCCCCACACTCCTCAAGCTCGCTTTTCAACGGCAACGGCAATAATGACTACGGATAGATCAACGGCCATATCAGGTAGGGCCAGGCGAGTTGAGTTCCTCTGATCTTCCTTATCTTCCAGCTTGGGGCGGTCATTCCCCGCAACCCGGCTACACGGCGGCAGCAACCACTTTTGTTAACTCTTTTAGTCAGGTGCATGCGCAACTCGTTCTTGATATGCCTGGGAGACACAAGCGCTCCGTGGCTTGTTGCAAACGGTTTGCCGGATTGGCTGCCATATCAGCTCGCTTGGGAATGCTATCAGAGCAGATAAGTCTGGCCGGCTCGGTAACGGCTTATCGGCGTTCATAAACTGGCTGTTCTGCGCTCAATTGCGCGATGGAGGACTCGATCTCTTCTTTCTGTTCCACACGCTGTTGGCTGCTTCGTTTTCTCTGGTGTGCCTGTACTTTTGATATCTTGTCGTTTCAGCACTGCGTTCGAGTGTCCCGAGTCGATTCAATTGTCAGGCAAGATGGTGCTTCCTCCGTTTGACTATTTCCAGGCCCGTCGCATCAGGTATGTTGTCAATTGCTCCCCAATACCTAATCTGATGCATTCCAATTGACTGTTTGGAACAGACAGTCCAAGCTAAAGCAACGGGCGGACCGCATTGCCTCGCTCCCAGCTGTCTACAAGGGTGCTTTTACGGCCTTTGATAAGGAAGTTGCCGAGGAGCCCATCCAGAAACTTGTCAATGACGTGCAAACAGGCACCGTCCAAGCTGTCGATGTTCTGCGCACTTATGGAAAGATCGCTGTTCACGCTCAAGAAAAGACAAACTGTTTGACAGAGATCCTCGTCCCCGAGGCCGAGGAGTGGTTGAAGTACAACGAGATTAACTTGAAGGGTCCCCTGGCCGGTATCCCCGTGTCATTGAAGGATTCCTACAATGTCAAGGGTTTTGATACCAGTGTTGGATATGCCAGCAAGGCATGCAAGCCCTGGGCGGAGGACGGTGCTTCCGTGAAGTTGCTCAAGGCTGCTGGTGCCATCCCCTATGTCAAGACCAACCTTCCAGTCACCCTTCTCTCCTTCGAGTCATGCAACCCGGTCTGGGGTGCAGCTCGCAATCCTCACAACGGCGACTATGTTCCCGGTGGTTCCACTGGTGGGGAGGGCTGTCTTCTTGCCCTTGGCGGTCGTATCGGTATCGGCTCTGATGTCGCTGGATCCGTCCGTGTCCCTGCTGCATGGAGCGGTATCTACTCCCTACGCTGCAGCACTGGTCGTTGGCCTAAGGCCGGTGTCGACACCAGCATGGCTGGTCAGGAAGGTATCCCCAGTGTCTTCAGTCCTATGACCAGGACATTGAACGACTTGACATACTTCACTCGCGCACTCATTGAGATGAAGCCATGGCAGTATGAAAATACGGTTCATCCCATCGAATGGCGTGCTAAGGAACAGGAGGCTGTCAAGCAGAAAAAGTTGAGAGTTGGTGTCTTCAGGACTGATGGCGTCGTTCCCCCGACCCCTGCCATCGCCCGTGCTATCGAGGACACTGCTAAGGCTCTTGAGGCCGCTGGCCACGAGCTCGTCGAGGTTGTTCCCCCTGAGACTGCCGATACCCTCTACGGTCTCAACATCGCTGCTCAACTCCTCAACTCCGACGGTTGCGCTACCTTCATGTCACACTTCATGACGGGCGAGAAGAACGATCCCGGTGCCGCTCAATTGAACACATGGGCCAACCTCTGGAGGCCAGTCAGATATCTCTACTACCTCTACGTTCGCTACATCAAGCGCGACTCCGTCTATGCTTATCTTCTCAAGGACTTCGGCCCCAAGACCTGCGTTGATCAATGGAAATTGGTTGCTCAACGTGAGAAGTACCGCGCCACATGGTTCGATTGGTGGAACAAGCCTGAACAGTCATTCGATTTCATTCTCTCCCCGGTCAATGCCACTCCTGCTCTCCCTCACGGTGCCATGGACGAAGGTGTCTCGTCATGTGGCTACACTTTCCTCTGGAACTTGCTCGACTATGCTGCTGGTGTCATGCCTGTTGGCAAGGTTGATCGCCGCCACGATGGTCTCGTCGCTAATGATGCCAAGATGTCTGCTTGCCGCAAGAGGAACGTCTATAAGGGATGGTTGAAGGCTGCTGGTGCTGACAATGCTATTGCTCGCGGTGGCTGGAAGTACTACGATGCCGAGAAGATGCACGGTCTGCCCACAGCTGTGCAGGTTGTTGGTAGACGGTGGGAAGAAGAGAAGGTTTTGGGATATATGGAGGTTGTCGAGGAGGCCTTGGAGAAGCAAGGGAAGAGGTACCCGGTCTTGCCCATTGAGTAAATGCCAGATGGCAGGCGCTTTTTGATATTTGGAGGATTCCCTTGATGCACATATTCTACCTTTTTTTTTTCTTCTTCAAAAATCATTTGCTTTGCAGAGCGTTGCCCCTTTGTATTTTGTTTATGGCATAATCATGAGAAGATATCAAATACATTTCTTTCAACTAAATATGCCTGCATACCTCCTAAACAATGCCTTGTCCTCCAATTGTGTAAATCAAGCTGCCCGCGCTGTACACCCGCACGCGTTCCTTTTCCTCAGCTGTCTGCTTTCCCACCAGACAAAAGCCATTATCATAAAACCAAAAAGTGACGAAGCGGACGTGAGAATGATGTTCACAGGAATTGGGTTGCCTTTGAAAGAAGCATCAGTCAAGACATCGAGCAGTAGCTGGAAAAAATTTCCCAGGCCCGAGAAGAGCGAGATGAGTCCAGTAACCTGCGGGAACGTTGCGAACCCGAAGACTCGAGCAGCGTAGTCAGACACTGCCAAGTTCAAAAAGGGTCGATATAGAGTGAAGAGTGCGATGCTGAGATATGCGGATGCCACAGGATTGCGCAAACAACTCAATACCCCGAAAACCATGGGGATGAATGTGAGAGTCAACATCACCTTGCTCATTGACACACGGTCTAGGAGAGCGTTGCTTATGGGGACCGAAATCGCACCCCCTATAGGGAGGAGCGCGTGAAATGTGTAAGTGAGCCGTTTCTCGACAGCAGAGTCCTCGAACAGATACCGATACTGGGCAGACATTGATGCTATCCAATGGTTGCTTCGCAGTGTTTGGATGGCAGCTAGAAAAGTGATTAAGAAGAACCAGGGGGAGAAAATCTGTTGTAGGGCTGAGGCATGATGCATTGCGCCCCACAGATCGCTCGACTTCAGCAGTCGGACACGACGTTCTGGACCGCTTTCCTCTTCGTGCCATCTCTGATCTGTGATGTCCTCCCTATCCTCGTTGTGCGGGCCATTTTCGCGTTCCGGCTCGTAGGAACCCGAGGGCATCAAAAATATTCGCGTGAAAAGGAGCACGAAATTAACAATTGCATAGACAAGGAAGAAACTAGCCAATGATGCAAACCCTGCTTTTTGCAGGATGTTCAGCCCTAGGAATAACGCACTCGACAATTCGTACGAGCACGCAATTGAGGTCAAGATTGCATCAGAATGCTTTGGAAAAGCATTGGAAAGATGAAACGACGAAAGATAAACCAAGGGGCCACCAAGAGCAAGCAGAAAGAATCCTAGAAGATAGCCGTCAACAGGGAGGTGGTTGGCGACGGAAATCACCAAAGCTCCCAATGCGAGAAGCAAATTTCCAAATATGCCACACATTTTAGGACCAAATGCAACAATGAAAAAGCCAACTGGAACTGGACATATACAGGTGACAGCAGCTCCAGTTGCAAAAAGAAGATTCAATCTTTTGTGGCCGTTAGACCGTAACGCCTAAACAGGGGTTGATTGAGCGAACACACCTCAAATTTTGATAGTAGCACGCGCCCATGCCGCAGCCAATCTCTACCTGAGTGCAATTTTGCACATAAACATCCTGGTCAATTAAGACAGGCTTCAGGGCAGCATAACCAAAAATGACGCCGGACGTGAGCAGGCATGATAGCAAACCCACCACGACTTGTGCTTAACGAGAAGTCAGCTTTGCGGATGGCCATGGCTTGGTCGATAAGATTTGTCTCTTACCGATTCGCACG